>JAHSUH010004881.1:0-14919 GCA_025388415.1 Cynanchum wilfordii | reverse complement strand
ATATCTTTGAAATAAAAAATTATTTGAATTCATTTTCAACGTTTAAGGCATAAAAGTAGTTAAATAACATAAAAATGAATCAAATTTAATGATTGTGTTGTTTCAAAAGTGGTCTAAGTTTAGTAGAACTTGCATTGAAGTTGACCTTAAACATTGTTCATCACCCATACTTTATCTTTGAAATAAAAAAATTATTTGAATTCATTTTCAACGTTTAAGGCATAAAAGTAGTTAAATAACATAAAAATGAATCAAATTTAATGATTGTGTTGTTTCAAAAGTGGTCTAAGTTTAGTAGAACTTGCATTGAAGTTGACCTTAAACATTGTTCATCACCCATACTTTATCTTTGAAATAAAAAATTATTTGAATTCATTTTCAACGTTTAAGGCATAAAAGTAGTTAAATAACATAAAAATGAATCAAATTTAATGATTGTGTTGTTTCAAAAGTGGTCTAAGTTTAGTAGAACTTGCATTGAAGTTGACCTTAAACATTGTTCATCACCCATACTTTATCTTTGAAATAAAAAATTATTTGAATTCATTTTCAACGTTTAAGGCATAAAAGTAGTTAAATAACATCAAAATGAATCAAATTTAATGATTGTGTTGTTTCAAAAAGTGGTCTAAGTTTAGTAGAACTTGCATTGAAGTTGACCTTAAACATTGTTCATCACCCATACTTTATCTTTGAAATAAAAAATTATTTGAATTCATTTTCAACGTTTAAGGCATAAAAGTAGTTAAAATAACATAAAAATGAATCAAATTTAATGATTGTGTTGTTTCAAAAGTGGTCAAAGTTTAGTAGAACTTGCATTGAAGTTGACCTTAAACATTGTTCATCACCCATACTTTATCTTTGAAATAAAAAATTATTTGAATTCATTTTCAACGTTTAAGGCATAAAAGTAGTTAAATAACATAAAAATGAATCAAATTTAATGATTGTGTTGTTTCAAAAGTGGTCTAAGTTTAGTAGAACTTGCATTGAAGTTGACCTTAAACATTTGTTCATCACCCTTACTTTATCTTTGAAATAAAAAATTATTTGAATTCATTTTCAACGTTTAAGGCATAAAAGTAGTTAAATAACATAAAAATGAATCAAATTTAATGATTGTGTTGTTTCAAAAGTGTCTCAAAGTTTAGTAGAACTTGCATTGAAGTTGACCTTAAACATTGTTCATCACCCATACTTTATCTTTGAAATAAAAAATTATTTGAATTCATTTTCAACGTTTAAGGCATAAAAGTAGTTAAATAACATAAAAATGAATCAAATTTAATGATTGTGTTGTTTCAAAAGTGGTCTAAAGTTTAGTAGAACTTGCATTGAAGTTGACCTTAAACATTGTTCATCACCCATACTTTATCTTTGAAATAAAAAATTATTTGAATTCATTTTCAACGTTTAAGGCATAAAAGTAGTTAAAAAACATCAAAAAGAATCAAATTTAATGATGTGTGTTGTTTCAAAAGTGTCTAAGAGTTTAGTAGAACTTGCATTGAAGTTGACCTTAAACATTGTTCACCACCCATACTTTATCTTTGAAATAAAAAATTATTTGAATTCATTTTCAACGTTTAAGGCATAAAAGTAATTAAAAAACAAAATGAAAATTTGTGTTGTTTTTTTTTTTTTTTGAAAAGGTTAATATCAATAAATTTAATGATTGTGTTGTTTCAAAAGTGGTCTAAGTTTAGTAGAACTTGCATTGAAGTTGACCTTAAACATTGTTCATCACCCATACTTTATCTTTGAAATAAAAAAATTTTTAATTGAATTCATTTTCAACGTTTAAGGCAAAAAAGTAGTTAAATAACATAAAAATGAATCAAATTTAATGATTGTGTTGTTTCAAAAGTGGTCAAAGTTTAGTAGAACTTGCATTGAAGTTGACCTTAAACATTGTTCATCACCCATACTTTATCTTTGAAATAAAAAATTATTTGAATTCATTTTCAACGTTTAAGGCATAAAAGTAGTTAAATAACATAAAAATGAATCAAATTTAATGATTGTGTTGTTTCAAAAGTAGGTCAAAGTTTAGTAGAACTTGCATTGAAGTTGACCTTAAACATTGTTCATCACCCATTACTTTATCTTTGAAATAAAAAATTATTTGAATTCATTTTCAACGTTTAAGGCATAAAAGTAGTTAAATAACATAAAAATGAATCAAATTTAATGATTGTGTTGTTTCAAAAGTGGTCAAAGTTTAGTAGAACTTGCATTGAAGTTGACCTTAAACATTGTTCATCACCCATACTTTATCTTTGAAATAAAAAATTATTTGAATTCATTTTCAACGTTTAAGGCATAAAAGTAGTTAAATAACATAAAAATGAATCAAATTTAATGATTGTGTTGTTTCAAAAGTGGTCAAAGTTTAGTAGAACTTGCATTGAAGTTGACCTTAAACATTGTTCATCACCCATACTTTATCTTTAAATAAATAAAAATTATTTGAATTCATTTTCAACGTTTAAGGCATAAAAGTAGTTAAATAACATAAAAATGAATCAAATTTAATGATTGTGTTTTTTAAAAGTGTCAAAAGTTAGGAGAACTTGCATTGTTTTGAACTTGCATCCTTAAACTTGCTTCAACATTCATATTTTATCTTTGAAATAATAAAATTTTTTGAATTCATTTTCAACGTTTAAGGCATAAAAGTAGTTAAATAACATAAAAATGAATCAAATTTAATGATTGTGTTGTTTCAAAAGTGGTCTAAGTTTAGTAGAACTTGCATTGAAGTTGACCTTAAACATTGTTCATCACCCATACTTTATCTTTGAAATAAAAAAAATTATTTGAATTATTTTAACGTTTAAGGATAAAAGTAGTTAAATAACATAAAAATGAATCAAATTTAATGATTGTGTTTTTTCAAAATTTTGTAATTTTGGTGACTTATTAAGTTGACCTTAAACATTGTTCATCACCCATACTTTATCTTTGAAATAAAAAAATTATTTGAATTCATTTTCAACGTTTAAGGCATAAAAGTAGTTAAATAACATAAAAATGAATCAAATTTAATGATTGTGTTGTTTCAAAAGTGTCTAAGTTTAGTAGAACTTGCATTGAAGTTGACCTTAAACATTGTTCATCACCCATACTTTATCTTTGAAATAAAAAATTTTAAATTCATTTTCAACGTTTAAGGCATAAAAGTAGTTAAATAACATAAAAATGAATCAAATTTAATGATTGTGTTGTTTCAAAAGTGGTCAAAGTTTAGTAGAACTTGCATTGAAGTTACCTAAACATTGTTCATCACCCATACTTTATCTTTGAAATAAAAAATTATTTGAATTCATTTTCAACGTTTAAGGCATAAAAGTAGTTAAATAACATAAAAATGAATCAAATTTAATGATTGTGTTGTTTCAAAAGTGGTCTAAGTTTAGTAGAACTTGCATTGAAGTTGACCTTAAACATTGTTCATCACCCATACTTTATCTTTGAAATAAAAAATTATTTGAATTCATTTTCAACGTTTAAGGCATAAAAGTAGTTAAATAACATAAAAATTAATTCAAATTTAATGATTGTGTTGTTTCAAAAGTGGTCTAAGTTTAGTAGAACTTGCATTGAAGTTGACCTTAAACATTGTTCATCACCCATACTTTATCTTTGAAATAAAAATTATTTTTGAATTCATTTTCAACGTTTAAGGCATAAAAGTAGTTAAATAACATAAAAATGAATCAAATTTAATGATTGTGTTGTTTCAAAAGTGGTCTAAGTTTTTAGTAGAACTTGCATTGAAGTTGACCTTAAAACATTGTTCATCACCCATACTTTATCTTTGAAATAAAAAATTATTTGAATTCATTTTCAACGTTTAAGGCATAAAAGTAGTTAAATAACATAAAAATGAATCAAATTTAATGATTGTGTTGTTTCAAAAGTGTGTCTAAGTTTAGTAGAACTTGCATTGAAGTTGACCTTAAACATTGTTCATCACCCCTACTTTATCTTTGAAATAAAAAATTATTTGAATTCATTTTCAACGTTTAAGGCATAAAAGTAGTTAAATAACATAAAAATGAATCAAATTTAATGATTGTGTTGTTTCAAAAGTGGTCTAAGTTTAGTAGAACTTGCATTGAAGTTGACCTTAAACATTGTTCATCACCCATACTTTATCTTTTGAAATAAAAAATTATTTGAATTCATTTTCAACGTTTAAGGCATAAAAGTAGTTAAATAACATAAAAATGAATCAAATTTAATGATTGTGTTGTTTCAAAAGTGGTCTAAGTTTAGTAGAACTTGCATTGAAGTTGACCTTAAACATTGTTCATCACCCATACTTTATCTTTGAAATAAAAAATTATTTGAATTCATTTTCAACGTTTAAGGCATAAAAGTAGTTAAATAACATAAAAATGAATCAAATTTAATGATTGTGTTGTTTCAAAAGTGGTCTAAGTTTAGTAGAACTTGCATTGAAGTTGACCTTAAACATTGTTCATCACCCATACTTTATCTTTGAAATAAAAAATTATTTGAATTCATTTTCAACGTTTAAGGCATAAAAGTAGTTAAATAACATAAAAATGAATCAAATTTAATGATTGTGTTGTTTCAAAAGTGGTCTAAGTTTAGTAGAACTTGCATTGAAGTTGACCTTAAACATTGTTCATCACCCATACTTTATCTTTGAAATAAAAAATTATTTGAATTCATTTTCAACGTTTTTAAGGCATAAAAGTAGTTAAATAACATAAAAATGAATCAAATTTAATGATTGTGTTGTTTCAAAAGTGGTCAAAGTTTAGTAGAACTTGCATTGAAGTTGACCTTAAACATTGTTCATCACCCATACTTTATCTTTGAAATAAAAAATTATTTGAATTCATTTTCAACGTTTAAGGCATAAAAGTAGTTAAATAACATAAAAATGAATCAAATTTAATGATTGTGTTGTTTCAAAAGTGGTCTAAGTTTAGTAGAACTTGCATTGAAGTTGACCTTAAACATTGTTCATCACCCATACTTTATCTTTGAAATAAAAAATTATTTGAATTCATTTTCAACGTTTAAGGCATAAAAGTAGTTAAATAACATAAAAATGAATCAAATTTAATGATTGTGTTGTTTCAAAAGTGGTCTAAGTTTAGTAGAACTTGCATTGAAGTTGACCTTAAACATTGTTCATCACCCATACTTTATCTTTGAAATAAAAAATTATTTGAATTCATTTTCAACGTTTAAGGCATAAAAGTAGTTAAATAACATAAAAATGAATCAAATTTAATGATTGTGTTGTTTCAAAAGTGGTCTAAGTTTAGTAGAACTTGCATTGAAGTTGACCTTAAACATTGTTCATCACCCATACTTTATCTTTGAAATAAAAAATTATTTGAATTCATTTTTAACGTTTAAGGCATAAAAGTAGTTAAATAACATAAAAATGAATCAAATTTAATGATTGTGTTGTTTCAAAAGTGGTCTAAGTTTAGTAGAACTTGCATTGAAGTTGACCTTAAACATTGTTCATCACCCATACTTTATCTTTGAAATAAAAAATTATTTGAATTCATTTTCAACGTTTAAGGCATAAAAGTAGTTAAATAACATAAAAATGAATCAAATTTAATGATTGTGTTGTTTCAAAAGTGGTCTTAAGTTTAGTAGAACTTGCATTGAAGTTGACCTTAAACATTGTTCATCACCCATACTTTATCTTTGAAATAAAAAATTATTTGAATTCATTTTCAACGTTTAAGGCATAAAAGTAGTTAAATAACATAAAAATGAATCAAATTTAATGATTGTGTTGTTTCAAAAGTGGTCTAAGTTTAGTAGAACTTGCATTGAAGTTGACCTTAAACATTGTTCATCACCCATACTTTATCTTTGAAATAAAAAATTATTTGAATTCATTTTCAACGTTTAAGGCATAAAAGTAGTTAAATAACATAAAAATGAATCAAATTTAATGATTGTGTTGTTTCAAAAGTGGTCTAAGTTTAGTAGAACTTGCATTGAAGTTGACCTTAAACATTGTTCATCACCCATACTTTATCTTTGAAATAAAAAATTATTTGAATTCATTTTCAACGTTTAAGGCATAAAAGTAGTTAAATAACATAAAAATGAATCAAATTTAATGATTGTGTTGTTTCAAAAGTGGTCTAAGTTTAGTAGAACTTGCATTGAAGTTGACCTTAAACATTGTTCATCACCCATACTTTATCTTTGAAATAAAAATTATTTGAATTCATTTTCAACGTTTAAGGCATAAAAGTAGTTAAATAACATAAAAATGAATCAAATTTAATGATTGTGTTGTTTCAAAAGTGGTCTAAGTTTAGTAGAACTTGCATTGAAGTTGACCTTAAACATTGTTCACCACCCACACTTTATCTTTGAAATAAAAAATTATTTGAATTCATTTTCAACGTTTAAGGCATAAAAGTAGTTAAATAACATAAAAATGAATCAAATTTAATGATTGTGTTGTTTCAAAAGTGGTCTAAGTTTAGTAGAACTTGCATTGAAGTTGACCTTAAACATTGTTCATCACCCATACTTTATCTTTGAAATAAAAATTATTTGAATTCATTTTCAACGTTTAAGGCATAAAAGTAGTTAAATAACATAAAAATGAATCAAATTTAATGATTGTGTTGTTTCAAAAGTGGTCTTCTAAGTTTAGTAGAACTTGCATTGAAGTTGACCTTAAACATTGTTCATCACCCATACTTTATCTTTGAAATAAAAATTATTTGAATTCATTTTCAACGTTTAAGGCATAAAAGTAGTTAAATAACATAAAAATGAATCAAATTTAATGATTGTGTTGTTTCAAAAGTGGTCTAAGTTTAGTAGAACTTGCATTGAAGTTGACCTTAAACATTGTTCATCACCCATACTTTATCTTTGAAATAAAAAATTATTTGAATTCATTTTCAACGTTTAAGGCATAAAAGTAGTTAAATAACATAAAAATGAATCAAATTTAATGATTGTGTTGTTTCAAAAGTGGTCTAAGTTTAGTAGAACTTGCATTGAAGTTGACCTTAAACATTGTTCATACACCCATACTTTATCTTTGAAATAAAAAATTATTTGAATTCATTTTCAACGTTTAAGGCATAAAAGTAGTTAAATAACATAAAAATGAATCAAATTTAATGATTGTGTTGTTTCAAAAGTGGTCTCTAAGTTTAGTAGAACTTGCATTGAAGTTGACCTTAAACATTGTTCATCACCCATACTTTATCTTTGAAATAAAAAATATTTTGAATTCATTTTCAACGTTTAAGGCATAAAAGTAGTTAAATAACATAAAAATGAATCAAATTTAATGATTGTGTTGTTTCAAAAGTGGTCTAAGTTTAGTAGAACTTGCATTGAAGTTGACCTTAAACATTGTTCATCACCCATACTTTATCTTTGAAATAAAAAATTATTTGAATTCATTTTCAACGTTTAAGGCATAAAAGTAGTTAAATAACATAAAAATGAATCAAATTTAATGATTGTGTTGTTTCAAAAGTGGTCTAAGTTTAGTAGAACTTGCATTGAAGTTGACCTTAAACATTGTTCATCACCCATACTTTATCTTTGAAATAAAAAATTATTTGAATTCATTTTCAACGTTTAAGGCATAAAAGTAGTTAAATAACATAAAAATGAATCAAATTTAATGATTGTGTTGTTTCAAAAGTGGTCTAAGTTTAGTAGAACTTGCATTGAAGTTGACCTTAAACATTGTTCATCACCCATACTTTATCTTTGAAATAAAAAATTATTTGAATTCATTTTCAACGTTTAAGGCATAAAAGTAGTTAAATAACATCAAAATGAATCAAATTTAATGATTGTGTTGTTTCAAAAGTGGTCTAAGTTTAGTAGAACTTGCATTGAAGTTGACCTTAAACATTGTTCACCACCCACACTTTATCTTTGAAATAAAAATTATTTGAATTCATTTTCAACGTTTAAGGCATAAAAAGTAGTTAAATAACATAAAAATGAATCAAATTTAATGATTGTGTTGTTTCAAAAGTGTTCTAATTTTAGTAGAACTTGCATTGAAGTTGACCTTAAACATTGTTCATCACCCATACTTTATCTTTTTTTTTAATTCATTTTTTAGGATAAAAGTTAGTTAAATAACATAAAAATGAATCAAATTTAATATTGTGTTGTTTTTTTTAAGTTTGTATTGTTTGAAGTTGACCTTAAACCTAAACTTTATCTTTGAAATAAAAAATTATTTGAATTCATTTTCAACGTTTAAGGCATAAAAGTAGTTAAATAACATAAAAATGAATCAAATTTAATGATTGTGTTGTTTCAAAAGTGGTCCTAAGTTTTTTAGTAGAACTTGCATTGAAGTTGACCTTAAACATTGTTCATCACCCATACTTTATCTTTGAAATAAAAAATTATTTGAATTCATTTTCAACGTTTAAGGCATAAAAGTAGTTAAATAACATAAAAATGAATCAAATTTAATTGATTGTGTTTTTTCAAAGTGTGTTCTAGTTTAGTAGAACTTGCATTGAAGTTGACCTTAAACATTGTTCTTCACCCATACTTTTTCTTTGAAATAAAAAATTATTTGAATTCATTTTAAACGCTTAAGGCATAAAAGTAGTTAAATAACATAAAAATGAATCAAATTTAATGATTGTGTTGTTTCAAAAGTGGTCTAAGTTTAGTAGAACTTGCATTGAAGTTGACCTTAAACATTGTTCATCACCCATACTTTATCTTTGAAATAAAAAATTATTTGAATTCATTTTCAACGTTTAAGGCATAAAAGTAGTTAAATAACATAAAAATGAATCAAATTTAATGATTGTGTTGTTTCAAAAGTGGTCTAAGTTTAGTAGAACTTGCATTGAAGTTGACCTTAAACATTGTTCATCACCCATACTTTATCTTTGAAATAAAAAATTATTTGAATTCATTTTCAACGTTTAAGGCATAAAAGTAGTTAAATAACATAAAAATGAATCAAATTTAATGATTGTGTTGTTTCAAAAGTGGTCAAAGTTTAGTAGAACTTGCATTGAAGTTGACCTTAAACATTGTTCATCACCCATACTTTATCTTTGAAATAAAAAATTATTTGAATTCATTTTCAACGTTTAAGGCATAAAAGTAGTTAAATAACATAAAAATGAATCAAATTTAATGATTGTGTTGTTTCAAAAGTGGTCTAAGTTTAGTAGAACTTGCATTGAAGTTGACCTTAAACATTGTTCATCACCCATACTTTATCTTTGAAATAAAAAATTATTTGAATTCATTTTCAACGTTTAAGGCATAAAAGTAGTTAAATAACATAAAAATGAATCAAATTTAATGATTGTGTTGTTTCAAAAGTGGTCTAAGTTTAGTAGAACTTGCATTGAAGTTGACCTTAAACATTGTTCATCACCCATACTTTATCTTTGAAATAAAAAATTATTTGAATTCATTTTCAACGTTTAAGGCATAAAAGTAGTTAAATAACATAAAAATGAATCAAATTTAATGATTGTGTTGTTTCAAAAGTGGTCAAAGTTTAGTAGAACTTGCATTGAAGTTGACCTTAAACATTGTTCATCACCCATACTTTATCTTTGAAATAAAAAATTATTTGAATTCATTTTCAACGTTTAAGGCATAAAAGTAGTTAAATAACATAAAAATGAATCAAATTTAATGATTGTGTTGTTTCAAAAGTGGTCAAAGTTTAGTAGAACTTGCATTGAAGTTGACCTTAAACATTGTTCATCACCCATACTTTATCTTTGAAATAAAAATTATTTGAATTCATTTTCAACGTTTAAGGCATAAAAGTAGTTAAATAACATAAAAATGAATCAAATTTAATGATTGTGTTGTTTCAAAAGTGGTCTAAGTTTAGTAGAACTTGCATTGAAGTTGACCTTAAACATTGTTCATCACCCATACTTTATCTTTGAAATAAAAAATTATTTGAATTCATTTTCAACGTTTAAGGCATAAAAGTAGTTAAATAACATAAAAATGAATCAAATTTAATGATTGTGTTGTTTCAAAAGTGGTCTAAGTTTAGTAGAACTTGCATTGAAGTTGACCTTAAACATTGTTCATCACCCATACTTTATCTTTGAAATAAAAAATTATTTGAATTCATTTTCAACGTTTAAGGCATAAAAGTAGTTAAATAACATAAAAATGAATCAAATTTAATGATTGTGTTGTTTCAAAAGTGGTCTAAGTTTAGTAGAACTTGCATTGAAGTTGACCTTAAACATTGTTCATCACCCATACTTTATCTTTGAAATAAAAAATTATTTGAATTCATTTTCAACGTTTAAGGCATAAAAGTAGTTAAATAACATAAAAATGAATCAAATTTAATGATTGTGTTGTTTCAAAAGTGGTCTAAGTTTAGTAGAACTTGCATTGAAGTTGACCTTAAACATTGTTCATCACCCATACTTTATCTTTGAAATAAAAAATTATTTGAATTCATTTTCAACGTTTAAGGCATAAAAGTAGTTAAATAACATCAAAATGAATCAAATTTAATGATTGTGTTGTTTCAAAAGTGGTCTAAGTTTAGTAGAACTTGCATTAATTGACCTTAAGTTTGACCTTCAACACTGTTCATCACCTTACTTTTGTTTAAATAAAAAATTATTTGAATTCATTTTCAACGTTTAAGGCATAAAAGTAGTTAAATAACATAAAAATGAATCAAATTTAATGATTGTGTTGTTTCAAAAGTGGTTCTAAGTTTAGTAGAACTTGCATTGAAGTTGACCTTAAACATTGTTCATCACCCATACTTTATCTTTGAAATAAAAAATTATTTGAATTCATTTTCAACGTTTAAGGCATAAAAGTAGTTAAATAACATAAAAATGAATCAAATTTAATGATTGTGTTGTTTCAAAAGTGGTCTAAGTTTAGTAGAACTTGCATTGAAGTTGACCTTAAACATTGTTCATCACCCATACTTTATCTTTGAAAAAAAAAATTATTTTGAATTCATTTTCAAGCGTTTAAGGCATAAAAGTAGTTAAATAACATAAAAATGAATCAAATTTAATGATTGTGTTGTTTCAAAAGTGGTCAAAGTTTAGTAGAACTTGCATTGAAGTTGACCTTAAACATTGTTCATCACCCATACTTTATCTTTGAAATAAAAAATTATTTGAATTCATTTTCAACGTTTAAGGCATAAAAGTAGTTAAATAACATAAAAATGAATCAAATTTAATGATTGTGTTGTTTCAAAAGTGGTCTAAGTTTAGTAGAACTTGCATTGAAGTTGACCTTAAACATTGTTCATCACCCATACTTTATCTTTGAAATAAAAAATTATTTGAATTCATTTTCAACGTTTAAGGCATAAAAGTAGTTAAATAACATAAAAATGAATCAAATTTAATGATTGTGTTGTTTCAAAAGTGGTCTAAGTTTAGTAGAACTTGCATTGAAGTTGACCTTAAACATTGTTCATCACCCATACTTTATCTTTGAAATAAAAAATTTATTTGAATTCATTTTCAACGTTTAAGGCATAAAAGTAGTTAAATAACATAAAAATGAATCAAATTTAATGATTGTGTTGTTTCAAAAGTGGTCTAAGTTTAGTAGAACTTGCATTGAAGTTGACCTTAAACATTGTTCATCACCCATACTTTATCTTTGAAATAAAAAATTATTTGAATTCATTTTCAACGTTTAAGGCATAAAAGTAGTTAAATAACATAAAAATGAATCAAATTTAATGATTGTGTTGTTTCAAAAGTGGTCTAAGTTTAGTAGAACTTGCATTGAAGTTGACCTTAAACATTGTTCATCACCCATACTTTATCTTTGAAATAAAAAATTATTTGAATTCATTTTCAACGTTTAAGGCATAAAAGTAGTTAAATAACATAAAAATGAATCAAATTTAATGATTGTGTTGTTTCAAAAGTGGTCTAAGTTTAGTAGAACTTGCATTGAAGTTGACCTTAAACATTGTTCATCACCCATACTTTATCTTTGAAATAAAAAATTATTTGAATTCATTTTTCAACGCTTTAAGGCATAAAAGTAGTTAAATAACATCAAAATGAATCAAATTTAATGATTGTGTTGTTTCAAAAGTGGTTTCTATGTTTAGTAGAACTTGCATTGAAGTTGACCTTAAACATTGTTCATCACCCATCACTTTATCTTTGAAATAAAAAATTATTTGAATTCATTTTCAACGTTTAAGGCATAAAAGTAGTTAAATAACATCAAAATGAATCAAATTTAATGATTGTGTTGTTTCAAAAGTGGGTTCTAAGTTTAGTAGAACTTGCATTGAAGTTGACCTTAAACATTGTTCATCACCCATACTTTATCTTTGAAATAAAAAATTATTTGAATTCATTTTCAACGTTTAAGGCATAAAAGTAGTTAAATAACATAAAAATGAATCAAATTTAATGATTGTGTTGTTTCAAAAGTGGTCTAAGTTTAGTAGAACTTGCATTGAAGTTGACCTTAAACATTGTTCATCACCCATACTTTATCTTTGAAATAAAAAATTATTTGAATTCATTTTCAACGTTTAAGGCATAAAAGTAGTTAAATAACATAAAAATGAATCAAATTTAATGATTGTGTTGTTTCAAAAGTGGTCTAAGTTTAGTAGAACTTGCATTGAAGTTGACCTTAAACATTGTTCATCACCCATACCTTTATCTTTGAAATAAAAAATTTTTTTGATTCATTTTCAACGTTTAAGGCATAAAAGTAGTTAAATAACATCAAAAAGAATCAAATTTAATGATTGTGTTGTTTCAAAAGTGGTCTAAGTTTAGTAGAACTTGCATTGAAGTTGACCTTAAACATTGTTCATCACCCATACTTTATCTTTGAAATAAAAAATTATTTGAATTCATTTTCAACGTTTAAGGCATAAAAGTAGTTAAAAAACATAAAAATGAATCAAATAATGATTGTGTTGTTTCAAAAGTGGTCTAAGTTTAGTAGAACTTGCATTGAAGTTGACCTTAAACATTGTTCATCACCCATACTTTATCTTTGAAATAAAAAATTATTTGAATTCATTTTCAACGTTTAAGGCATAAAAGTAGTTAAATAACATAAAAATGAATCAAATTTAATGATTGTGTTGTTTCCAAAAGTGTTTGTTTCAAAAGTTTAGTAGAACTTGCATTGAAGTTGACCTTTAAAACATTGTTCATCACCCATACTTTATTTTTTGAAATAAAAAATTATTTGAATTCATTTTCAACGTTTAAGGCATAAAAGTAGTTAAATAACATAAAAATGAATCAAATTTAATGATTGTGTTGTTTCAAAAGTGGTCTAAGTTTAGTAGAACTTGCATTGAAGTTGACCTTAAACATTGTTCATCACCCATACTTTATCTTTGAAATAAAAAATTATTTGAATTCATTTTCAACGTTTAAGGCATAAAAGTAGTTAAATAACATAAAAATGAATCAAATTTAATGATTGTGTTGTTTCAAAAGTGGTCTAAGTTTAGTAGAACTTGCATTGAAGTTGACCTTAAACATTGTTCATCACCCATACTTTATCTTTGAAATAAAAAATTATTTGAATTCATTTTCAACGTTTAAGGCATAAAAGTAGTTAAATAACATAAAAATGAATCAAATTTAATGATTGTGTTGTTTCAAAAGTGGTCTAAGTTTAGTAGAACTTGCATTGAAGTTGACCTTAAACATTGTTCATCACCCATACTTTATCTTTGAAATAAAAAATTATTTGAATTCATTTTCAACGTTTAAGGCATAAAAGTAGTTAAATAACATAAAAATGAATCAAATTTAATGATTTTTTGTGTTGTTTCAAAAGTGGTCAAAGTTTAGTAGAACTTGCATTGAAGTTGACCTTAAACATTGTTCATCACCCATACTTTATCTTTGAAATAAAAAATTATTTGAATTCATTTTCAACGTTTAAGGCATAAAAGTAGTTAAATAACATAAAAATGAATCAAATTTAATGATTGTGTTGTTTCAAAAGTGGTCTAAGTTTAGTAGAACTTGCATTGAAGTTGACCTTAAACATTGTTCATCACCCATACTTTATCTTTGAAATAAAAAATTATTTGAATTCATTTTCAACGTTTAAGGCATAAAAGTAGTTAAATAACATAAAAATGAATCAAATTTAATGATTGTGTTGTTTCAAAAGTGGTCAAAGTTTAGTAGAACTTGCATTGAAGTTGACCTTAAACATTGTTCATCACCCATACTTTATCTTTGAAATAAAAAATTATTTGAATTCATTTTCAACGTTTAAGGCATAAAAGTAGTTAAATAACATAAAAATGAATCAAATTTAATGATTGTGTTGTTTCAAAAGTGGTCAAAGTTTAGTAGAACTTGCATTGAAGTTGACCTTAAACATTGTTCATCACCCATACTTTATCTTTGAATAAAATAAAAATTATTTGAATTCATTTTCAACGTTTAAGGCATAAAAGTAGTTAAATAACATAAAAATGAATCAAATTTAATGATTGTGTTGTTTCAAAAGTGGTCTAAGTTTAGTAGAACTTGCATTGAAGTTGACCTTAAACATTGTTCATCACCCATACTTTATCTTTGAAATAAAAAATTATTTTGAATTCATTTTCAACGTTTAAGGCATAAAAGTAGTTAAATAACATAAAAATGAATCAAATTTAATGATTGTGTTGTTTCAAAAGTGGTTCAAAGTTTAGTAGAACTTGCATTGAAGTTGACCTTAAACATTGTTCATCACCCATACTTTATCTTTGAAATAAAAAATTATTTGAATTCATTTTCAACGTTTAAGGCATAAAAGTAGTTAAATAACATAAAAATGAATCAAATTTAATGATTGTGTTGTTTCAAAAGTGGTCTAAGTTTAGTAGAACTTGCATTGAAGTTGACCTTAAACATT
>JAHSUH010004877.1:20000-25000 GCA_025388415.1 Cynanchum wilfordii | reverse complement strand
CAGGAACCATGTCAGACGGTGCGGCGTGGCGCCTAAGCCGCCGTGCCGCCACATCGTCGGGCAAGAACATGGCACAAGTCGTCCATGGCGAGAACTTATGATTGGGAGACAATCGAGTTTAGACAGCGAACGAGAGAAGGAACTTTGCCGAACAGGGAAAGAATAGGAGAATCCTGTGAAAGAAACTTGTCGGACGGGACAACCTAGCGCGCAAGGCAACGAGGGTCACGTCGTCCGGCAAGCGAATGAGGAGACACGTCCATGGACAGCAACGAAAGAAAGATCTTTTACATCCGACACAAAACGAAGAAGACCGGAACAAGTCGGCAAAGGAGACTATCAGTACAAAGGACGTCCAAAAGTGTTGCTGACGGCCCAAGCAGCCAAGCGCAACATCATCGGGCATTTCGATGGAACAAGACGCCCATGTCGAGCACTTCTGAATGGGAGAAAATCGAGTTTTGAATGCCAACGAGTGAGGGAACTTATGGGCCGAAGAAGAAAGAAATGGAGCATCATGTGCCAGAAACATGTCGGACGGGACAACCTGGGCCACAAGGCACCGAGGGTCACGTCGTCCGGCAAGCGAATGAGGAGACACGTCCATGGACATCAACGAAAGAAAGATTTTCTATATCAGACAAAACGAAGAAGACCGGAACAAGACAGCAACGACGCCTCTGAGTGCCAAAGACACGTCTGACGCTGCCGCTGGCAGCGCCCAACATTGTCAGGCATTTGGAATGGCACAAGATGTCAAAGGAGAGCAAGAATCACTTTCGGAATCCAGGAATAATAGATCCCATCTTTCAAAGAATAGACAGAGTAGGTAGAAGGCACCAACGGCGAATCCCGTTCCGAAAAATCGTTCCAAAACTATGTTGCCGCGCGCAGGGGGGCCGCGCGCGACAACTCCTTGCATGTGCGACGTTATCGGGTCATTTAAATGGGACATTAGACAGCACTTGTTACTGAGCCAAAGCTCGCCTCGGACTGCCCGTGTGCCGCGGCAGCCTGCGCTCGTGACCCGCCAGCGCCGGGCCGAAGCCCCCCAAACTCTTCCCCCTATAGTGTCCTGGCAACTTTTTCCCTTGTAAGAGCAATAGATACTGATTTTCCGAGGCGGTGGGAAAACTTTGTCGAATTTTTTCTCTTTCCCCAGATTTTATCTTGGGCTGAAAATTTACAGGATTGTTGCCCGTGAAGTGTAGAATGCGTAGAATTTTTCTTCTGAATTTTTCGGAATCAAAAGTTTTTTTTTTTTACCATCAGGCACCCGCCCGCGCACATGGTGGCACCTGTCCGCGCACATGGTGACACGGTTCCGCGCACAGGGATGAGCAACATGACACACATGGCCGAGCTACGGGGCACACGTCTACACACATCGGCGGGCACCATCCCGCACATTGACGGGCATCAAAGCATACGGATGAGCACCACCCGACACTCAACCGCGCACACGATCGACCACGACGGCACACATGGTGGCACCCGCCCGGGCACATGGTGGCACCTGTCCGCGCACATGGTGACACGGTTGTGCGCACAGGGATGAGCAACATGACACACATGGCCGAGCTACGGGGCACACGTCTACACACATCGGCGGGCACCATCCCGCACATTGACGGGCATCAAAGCATACGGATGAGCACCACCCGACACGCAACAGCGCACACGGTCGACCACCACGGCACACACGAAGGGCCCTATGTCGCGCTTTGTCGAACAGAGACGAGCACCATCGCGGGACACGTCTGCTCAAATCGGGGACGGAACATCGCGCGTTTCTAGCCCGACTTTCGAAAACCGACCGGGCGGAACCTGGTCGGGCACGGCGACTGTGCGACGTTACGCACCGCATCCTGCTGGGCCGCCCCTCGCTTTCATTTAAATGGGACATTAGACAGCACTTGTTACCGAGCCAAAGCTCGCCTCGGACTGCCCTTGTGTCGCGGCAGTGTCGCGGGACCTGCGCCGCTCTTGCCCAGCCAGCGCTCGGCCGAAGCCCCTCAAACGACTCCCCCTATAGATGTCCTGGCAACTTTTTCCCCTTGTCAGAGCAATAGATACTGATTTTCCGAGGCGGTGGGAAAACTTTGTCGAATTTTTTCTCTCTTCCCCAGATTTTATCTTGGCCTGAAAATTTACAGGATTGTTGCCCGTGAAGTGTAGAATGCGTAGAATTTTTCTTCTAAATTTTTCGGAATCAAAAGTTTTTTTTTTTTTCATGGCACCCGCCCGCGCACATGGTGGCACCTGTCCGCGCACATGGTGACACGGTTCCGCGCACAGGGATGAGCAACATGACACACATGGCCGAGCTACGGGGCACACGTCTACACACATCGGCGGGCACCATCCCGCACATTGACGGGCATCAAAGCATACGGATGAGCACCACCCGACACTCAACCGCGCACACGATCGACCACGACGGCACACATGGTGGCACCCGCCCGGGCACATGGTGGCACCTGTCCGCGCACATGGTGACACGGTTGTGCGCACAGGGATGAGCAACATGACACACATGGCCGAGCTACGGGGCACACGTCTACACACATCGGCGGGCACCATCCCGCACATTGACGGGCATCAAAGCATACGGATGAGCACCACCCGACACGCAACAGCGCACACGGTCGACCACCACGGCACACACGAAGGGCCCTATGTCGCGCTTTGTCGAACAGAGACGAGCACCATCGCGGGACACGTCTGCTCAAATCGGGGACGGAACATCGCGCGTTTCTAGCCCGACTTTCGAAAACCGACCGGGCGGAACCTGGTCGGGCACGGCGACTGTGCGACGTTACGCACCGCATCCTGTGGGCCGTGGCCCCTCGTTTCATTTAAATGGGACATTAGACAGCACTTGTTACCGAGCCAAAGCTCGCCTCGGACTGCCCTTGTGTCGCGGCAGCCTGCGCCCTTGCCCAGCCAGCGCTCGGCCGAAGCCCCTCAAACGACTCCCCTATAGATGTCCTGGCAACTTTTTCCCTTGTCAGAGCAATAGATACTGATTTTCCGAGGCGGTGGGAAAACTTTGTCGAATTTTTTCTCTCTTCCCAGATTTTATCTTGGCCTGAAAATTTACAGGATTGTTGCCCGTGAAGTGTAGAATGCGTAGAATTTTTCTTCTGAATTTTTCGGAATCAAAAGTTTTTTTTTTTTTTCACCATGGCACCCGCCCGCGCACATGGTGGCACCTGTCCGCGCACATGGTGACACGGTTCCGCGCACAGGGATGAGCAACATGACACACATGGCCGAGCTACGGGGCACACGTCTGCACACATCGGCGGGCACCATCCCGCACATTGACGGGCATCAAAGCATACGGATGAGCACCACCCGACACTCAACCGCGCACACGATCGACCACGACGGCACACATGGTGGCACCCGCCCGGGCACATGGTGGCACCTGTCCGCGCACATGGTGACACGGTTGTGCGCACAGGGATGAGCAACATGACACACATGGCCGAGCTACGGGGCACACGTCTACACACATCGGCGGGCACCATCCCGCACATTGACGGGCATCAAAGCATACGGATGAGCACCACCCGACACGCAACAGCGCACACGGTCGACCACCACGGCACACACGAAGGGCCCTATGTCGCGCTTTGTCGAACAGAGACGAGCACCATCGCGGGACACGTCTGCTCAAATCGGGGACGGAACATCGCGCGTTTCTAGCCCGACTTTCGAAAACCGACCGGGCGGAACCTGGTCGGGCACGGCGACTGTGCGACGTTACGCACCGCATCCTGTGGGCCGCCCTCGTTTCATTTAAATGGGACATTAGACAGCACTTGTTACCGAGCCAAAGCTCGCCTCGGACTGCCCTTGTGTCGCGGCAGCCTGCGCTCTTGCCCAGCCAGCGCTCGGCCGAAGCCCCTCAAACGACTCCCCCCTATAGATGTCCTGGCAACTTTTTCCCTTGTCAGAGCAATAGATACTGATTTTCCGAGGCGGTGGGAAAACTTTGTCGAATTTTTTTCTCTCTTCCCAGATTTTTATCTTGGCCTGAAAATTTACAGGATTGTTGCCCGTGAAGTGTAGAATGCGTAGAATTTTTCTTCTGAATTTTTCGGAATCAAAAGTTTTTTTTTTTTTCCACATGGCACCCGCCCGCGCACATGTGTGGCACCTGTCCGCGCACATGGTGACACGGTTCCGCGCACAGGGATGAGCAACATGACACACATGGCCGAGCTACGGGGCACACGTCTACACACATCGGCGGGCACCATCCCGCACATTGACGGGCATCAAAGCATACGGATGAGCACCACCCGACACTCAACCGCGCACACGGTCGACCACGACGGCACACATGGTGGCACCCGCCCGCGCACATGGTGGCACCTGTCCGCGCACTATGGTGACACGGTTGTGCGCACAGGGATGAGCACCATGACACACATGGCCGAGCTACGCGGCACACGTCTACACACATCGGCGGGCACCATCCCGCACATTGACGGGCATCAAAGCATACGGATGAGCACCACCCGACACTCAACCGCGCACAGGGTGCGAGCACCACGGCACACGACGGCGCATGGAAGGGCCCATGTCCCGCTGTCTCGCACAGAGACGAGCACCATCGCACACATGGAAGGGAACCATGGGACACACATCGCGCGTTCAAAATTTTTCTTCTTCTTCTTCTTCTTCTTCTTCTTCTTCTTCTTGTGCCGCGGCAGCCTGCGCTCGCGACCCGCCAGCGCTGGGCCAGAGCCCCTGAAACTACTGCCCCCTATAGATGTCCTGGCAACTTTTTGCCTTGTCAGAGGAATAGATACTCATTTTCCGAGGGGGTGGGAAAACTTTGTCCAATTTTTTTTTCCACTACCCAGAATTTATCTTGGGCTGAAAATTTGCAGGATTGTTGCCCCCGAAGTGTAGAATGCGTAGAATTTTTCTTTCTGAATATTTGGGGGTCAATTTTTTTTTTTTTTTTTTTTTTCCCGAGATAG
>JAHSUH010004877.1:5000-10000 GCA_025388415.1 Cynanchum wilfordii | reverse complement strand
TTTTCCACTGGCACCCGCCCGCGCACATGGTGGCACCTGTCCCGCGCACATGGTGACACGGTTCCGCGCACAGGGATGAGCAACATGACACACATGGCCGAGCTACGGGGCACACGTCTACACACATCGGCGGGCACCATCCCGCACATTGACGGGCATCAAAGCATACGGATGAGCACCACCCGACACTCAACCGCGCACACGATCGACCACGACGGCACACATGGTGGCACCCGCCCGGGCACATGGTGGCACCTGTCCGCGCACATGGTGACACGGTTGTGCGCACAGGGATGAGCAACATGACACACATGGCCGAGCTACGGGGCACACGTCTACACACATCGGCGGGCACCATCCCGCACATTGACGGGCATCAAAGCATACGGATGAGCACCACCCGACACGCAACAGCGCACACGGTCGACCACCACGGCACACACGAAGGGCCCTATGTCGCGCTTTGTCGAACAGAGACGAGCACCATCGCGGGACACGTCTGCTCAAATCGGGGACGGAACATCGCGCGTTTCTAGCCCGACTTTCGAAAACCGACCGGGCGGAACCTGGTCGGGCACGGCGACTGTGCGACGTTACGCACCGCATCCTGTGGGCCGCTCTCGTTTCATTTAAATGGGACATTAGACAGCACTTGTTACCGAGCCAAAGCTCGCCTCGGACTGCCCTTGTGTCGCGGCAGCCTGCGCTCTTGCCCAGCCAGCGCTCGGCCGAAGCCCCTCAAACGACTCCCCCTATAGATGTCCTGGCAACTTTTTCCCTTGTCAGAGCAATAGATACTGATTTTCCGAGGCGGTGGGAAAACTTTGTCGAATTTTTTCTCTCTTCCCAGATTTTATCTTGGCCTGAAAATTTACAGGATTGTTGCCCGTGAAGTGTAGAATGCGTAGAATTTTTCTTCTGAATTTTTCGGAATCAAAAGTTTTTTTTTTTTCATTAGGCACCCGCCCGCGCACATGGTGGCACCTGTCCGCGCACATGGTGACACGGTTCCGCGCACAGGGATGAGCAACATGACACACATGGCCGAGCTACGGGACACACGTCTACACACATCGGCGGGCACCATCCCGCACATTGACGGGCATCAAAGCATACGGATGAGCACCACCCGACACTCAACCGCGCACACGATCGACCACGACGGCACACATGGTGGCACCCGCCCGGGCACATGGTGGCACCTGTCCGCGCACATGGTGACACGGTTGTGCGCACAGGGATGAGCAACATGACACACATGGCCGAGCTACGGGGCACACGTCTACACACATCGGCGGGCACCATCCCGCACATTGACGGGCATCAAAGCATACGGATGAGCACCACCCGACACGCAACAGCGCACACGGTCGACCACCACGGCACACACGAAGGGCCCTATGTCGCGCTTTGTCGAACAGAGACGAGCACCATCGCGGGACACGTCTGCTCAAATCGGGGACGGAACATCGCGCGTTTCTAGCCCGACTTTCGAAAACCGACCGGGCGGAACCTGGTCGGGCACGGCGACTGTGCGACGTTACGCACCGCATCCTGTGGGCCGCCCTCGTTTCATTTAAATGGGACATTAGACAGCACTTGTTACCGAGCCAAAGCTCGCCTCGGACTGCCCTTGTGTCGCGGCAGCCTGCGCCCTTGCCCAGCCAGCGCTCGGCCGAAGCCCCTCAAACGACTCCCCCTATAGATGTCCTGGCAACTTTTTCCCTTGTCAGAGCAATAGATACTGATTTTCCGAGGCGGTGGGAAAACTTTGTCGAATTTTTTTCTCTTCCCCAGATTTTATCTTGGCCTGAAAATTTACAGGATTGTTGCCCGTGAAGTGTAGAATGCGTAGAATTTTTCTTCTGAATTTTTCGGAATCAAAAGTTTTTTTTTTTTTCACCATGGCACCCGCCCGCGCACATGGTGGCACCTGTCCGCGCACATGGTGACACGGTTCCGCGCACAGGGATGAGCAACATGACACACATGGCCGAGCTACGGGGCACACGTCTACACACATCGGCGGGCACCATCCCGCACATTGACGGGCATCAAAGCATACGGATGAGCACCACCCGACACTCAACCGCGCACACGGTCGACCACCACGGCACACATGGCGCACCACATGGTGGCCCGTCCGCGCACATGTCGCGCTTGTGCGAACAGGGATGAGCAAATGACACCATCGCCGGGCACACGTCAACAACTGCGCAACATCCCGCCATTGACGGAACATCAAGCGTCGGTTCTGGAGCACCACTTCCGACAACAACACGCGCGGAACCTGGTCGGCCACCACGGCGACATCGACGATACGCACCGCACCTCTGTGGGCGCTTTGTCGACATTTACATTAACATGGGACACTGACTGCTCAAATCGGGGACAACATCGCCGTTTCGATTTCGACCGCCAAAGCTCGCCTCGAACTGCCCTTGTGTCGCGGCAGCCCTTGGCCGCGCTCTTGCCCAGCCAGCGCTCGGCCGAAGCCCCTCAAACGACTCCCCCTATAGATGTCCTGGCAACTTTTTTTTTCCCAGGTGTGCAATTAGATACTGATTTTCCGAGGCGGTGGGAAAACTTTGTCGAATTTATTTTTCTCTCTTCCCAGATTTTATCTTGGCCTGAAAATTTACAGGATTGTTGCCCGTGAAGTGTAGAATGCGTAGAATTTTTCTTCTGAATTTTTCGGAATAAAAATTTTTTTTTTTCACCATGGCACCCGCCCGCGCACATGGTGGCACCTGTCCGCGCACATGGTGACACGGTTCCGCGCACAGGGATGAGCAACATGACACACATGGCCGAGCTACGGGGCACACGTCTGCACACATCGGCGGGCACCATCCCGCACATTGACGGGCATCAAAGCATACGGATGAGCACCACCCGACACTCAACCGCGCACACGATCGACCACGACGGCACACATGGTGGCACCCGCCCGGGCACATGGTGGCACCTGTCCGCGCACATGGTGACACGGTTGTGCGCACAGGGATGAGCAACATGACACACATGGCCGAGCTACGGGGCACACGTCTACACACATCGGCGGGCACCATCCCGCACATTGACGGGCATCAAAGCATACGGATGAGCACCACCCGACACGCAACAGCGCACACGGTCGACCACCACGGCACACACGAAGGGCCCTATGTCGCGCTTTGTCGAACAGAGACGAGCACCATCGCGGGACACGTCTGCTCAAATCGGGGACGGAACATCGCGCGTTTCTAGCCCGACTTTCGAAAACCGACCGGGCGGAACCTGGTCGGGCACGGCGACTGTGCGACGTTACGCACCGCATCCTGTGGGCCGCCCTCGTTTCATTTAAATGGGACATTAGACAGCACTTGTTACCGAGCCAAAGCTCGCCTCGGACTGCCCTTGTGTCGCGGCAGCCTGCGCTCTTGCCCAGCCAGCGCTCGGCCGAAGCCCCCCAAAAGGACTCCCCCCTATAGATGTCCTGGCAACTTTTTCCCTTGTCAGAGCAATAGATACTGATTTTCCGAGGCGGTGGGAAAACTTTGTCGAATTTTTTTCTCTTCCCAGATTTTATCTTGGCCTGAAAATTTACAGGATTGTTGCCCGTGAAGTGTAGAATGCGTAGAATTTTTCTTCTGAATTTTTCGGAATCAAAAGTTTTTTTTTTTTTCACCATGGCACCCGCCCGCGCACATGGTGGCACCTGTCCGCGCACATGGTGACACGGTTCCGCGCACAGGGATGAGCAACATGACACACATGGCCGAGCTACGGGGCACACGTCTACACACATCGGCGGGCACCATCCCGCACATTGACGGGCATCAAAGCATACGGATGAGCACCACCCGACACTCAACCGCGCACACGGTCGACCACGACGGCACACATGGTGGCACCCGCCCGCGCACATGGTGGCACCTGTCCGCGCACATGGTGACACGGTTGTGCGCACAGGGATGAGCACCATGACACACATGGCCGAGCTACGCGGCACACGTCTACACACATCGGCGGGCACCATCCCGGCACATTGACGGGCATCAAAGCATACGGATGAGCACCACCCGATACACTCAACCGCGCACAGGGTCGAGCACCACGGCACACGACGGCGCACATGGAAGGGCCCATGTCCCGCTGTCTCGCACAGAGACGAGCACCATCGCACACATGGAAGGGAACCATGGGACACACATCGCGCGTTTCAAAATTTTTTCTTCTTCTTCTTCTTCTTCTTCTTCTTCTTCTTCTTGTGCCGCGGCAGCCTGCGCTCGCGACCCGCCAGCGCTGGGCCAGAGCCCCTGAAACTACTTCCCCCTATAGATGTCCTGGCAACTATTTTGCCTTGTCAGAGGAATAGATACTCATTTTCCGAGGGGGGGGGAAAAACTTTGTCCAATTTTTTTCTCACTACCCAGAATTTATCTTGGGCTGAAAATTTGCAGGATTGTTGCCCCTGAAGTGTAGAATGCGTAGAATTTTTCTTCTGAAATATTTGGGGGTCAATTTTTTTTTTTTTTTTTTTTTCCCGAGATAGGCTCAAAAAATATCGTCCATTTTTTTCCCCACTGCAGGAAAGTCATTTTGAGCTGAAATTTAGTACACAATCCTAATAAAACATATATAGTCCGGAACATTTTTTTTTTAATTTTTTGTTTCATCTTGAACTAAAACGCTCTGTACATACCACCTCAACTTCTTTGTCCAGTGTGCATGAAGAATTATTTTGATGACATATAAAATTTATGGGAATTTTTCACACTGTGCACGCCCTGCGCCACGGAGCCGACACAGATGGGCCGCGGTTCCGCAATGCTGCGCCACCGTGCCCCAATGAAGCTCCTCGGTACTGCACGGATGCGCCTCCCATCCGCACACGAATCCGCACCATTCAATACGATTGCGCACATAAATAGGCATCACGGCACGCATCCGCGCGCACGGATGGGAACCATGGCACACGTCCGTGCACATGGTGGCACGTTTTCGCGCACAGGGAT
>JAHSUH010004873.1:0-38011 GCA_025388415.1 Cynanchum wilfordii | reverse complement strand
GATTATATAAAGTAATTAAATAGAAATTGAAAAATAATACAAAAATTTGTATGCAACTGGACAGATGAAGCTCAGTTGAAATATTAAAAGCTCGTACCCCTCTTAAGCTGACCAAGTTTTTATAGCTTGACTGTAAGACTTTCCTTTATCGTTCATTCTTTGTCATAATCTTTCCCCTTCAGTGGATGACTCTTGGTTTGAACGATATATTGCTCTAATTTTTAATTTATTTTGCCCTTTTCTCTATCAATGTGAAATCCGCATTTAGACTTTATAATGTATGGTGATATGCTTAATTATGATACTGTAGAGGCAAATTCAGTTTGTTTACTCTGTGCATTTGAGCCTATACAGGTCAAACAACTGCCATTTTCTTATACTCCAATAGTAAGGGGATTCTCTTTTGCTCTCTCTACATTTGCATTTCTTTTTTAGTATATTTTGCACTGTCCTTTTTCTTTTTATAAAAAGTGATATGAAAAAGCATGTCGCATTCAGGAAAACAGAAATTGGAGTATCCTTGCAGACATATTTATTGCCAACATTCAGGTGAGAAAAGTTCCAAATGAATGGGTTACTTCACATGATCGAATTTCATTTTTCTATCGCGTTTCCTTCAGGTCCACAAGCGAAGTTGTCAATCAAATGCATTTATGTTGCTATAATGTTGAGACGAACTGATGGAAGCAATCCTGAATAAGGATGCAATGGATGACAGTTATACTACGATAGAGGAAGTATAGTTACAGTATATATTGGTTCAATTCTTTCAGGGAGGAGAGTGGTTTATATGCCTAACATTGCACCTATTAGGGCATCAATTGCAGTGGGTATGATTGAAAAGGGTAAGATTGAAAACTATGAGGATTAACCAAACACATCAATATACTCAAAGATATTGCCAAATATGTACCAAATGCTAGGAAAAATTCAAACCCGGACAGCAAGCCTCCTTGGTTGTGTGCAAGCTATGATGCGCCCACCTTCCGCCTACCCAGCTTCTTTCAAATACCATACACAGTTGACATAAACGAGAAAACCACTAAGAATATCAACCCATTGGCAATTTCATTATTTCTTGATAAAGGTTAACAAAGATTTATAATATTGGGAATTTATCAATACATCAAATACCTAACTAAATTAGCATCTTTGTGAAAGGAAAAAAGAATGCATCAAAAGCGACCCTAAGGAATCCGAGTGGTCTTTCCACTGCCCGGTTTCACCGACAACAATGGTGGTGGCGTGAATCTCTACTAAATAAAGAATGGCCCTTCGTACTTGTAAACTGGCAACCTCTCGCTTCTTCTCCCATACTTGCATATTCATATCTAGAAATTCTACGGGTGTTAGTTTTCACTTGACTAAAACACGATAATGAAACACATATAATCGTTTTATATATATATACATACATAAAGAGTACTCAAGGATGAGATTGGAGAGACGGAATAGAAGAGAATGCCACCTTCTGTTTATATACTACCACCACGATTATTATACTTATATTATATATACTAGATGTTCCATCTCCGGCAGCGGCAAAACCAAATCGAAGGGAAAGATATTCCGGCCAACATGTCATTGGGGTATAACAACTTTTTATCCTAATAACCATACTGTCATCATCTCTGTATTATTTATATTGTGTGTGCAAATAATCCACAAACTAATTATTAAAAACATTACCATTACTTACTAATGTTTTGCAATCGTGGAATCCGATCGTCTTCGGAACTTATTATTCTCCCTTTGTTAGTCATTCCAATTAGTCATCCAATTTGGACCGCTCGGGAGACAAACTCCGCCATCCCACTTCTCGATTTTTATTTATTTTTTTTTGATTTTCCCACAAGACCAAAAAAGCCTTCCTTGCAAGAATTGAGGGAAAAAAAGGTTTTGACGAAATCAGAATTCAAGAACAAGAAAAAAAAAAGAAGAGAGAAGGAAACAAAGGAAGAAATCAACAAAGAAGGAAGAAAGGGCTAGAGAATTCAAGAAAGAAATAGAAATAATTCAAGAACAAGATTCAAGAAAGTGATGAAAAAAAAGGTTTCTGACGAAATCGGAATTCAAGAACAAGAAAAAAAAAAGAACAGAGAAGGAAACAGAGGAAGAAATCAACAAAGAAGGAAGAAAGGGCTAGAGAATTCAAGAAAGAAACATAAATAATTCAAGAACAAGATTCAAGAAAGTGATGAAAAAAAAGGTTTATGACAAAACCATAATTCAAGAACAAGGAAAAAAAGAATAGAGAATGGAAACAGAGGAAGAAATCAACAAAGAAGGAAGACAGGGGAGAAATCAAGAAAGAAACAGAAATAATTCAAGAAGAAAGAAAAGAATTCAAGAGAAAAAAGAAACAGTAATTAAAAAAATTAGAACTACAAATTGGTAGTTAATGTTGTCGGTCAAACATTGAAGGTCCAACTTATTCTTTCTTGTCGCGCAGGGGTCATGCTAATCTTCTCTGTATCGTTCCAATTTTAATAAATAACACCCATTCAAAAATTTCTTTCTCTAAAGTTTTTTTTCCTCTCAAACCCTAGCCCCCTCCTATCTCTTTCTCTCCTCTTCTTTTCCCTTGCAGCTGCCGCCAAGCTCCTCTCTTCTTCTCCCATCTTCTCTTGTTCTTCTTCTTTGCAGCCGTTCCCCCCTTTTCCCCGGCCAAGGGAAAAGTTTTAGCTACTTTTCCCTTGGCCGGAAGAATTTGTTTTCTATTTTTTGGGTTTTTCTTGTTTTGTTTTTGTTTTATTTTTGTTTTATGTATTTTCTATTTATTTCTTTGGTACTATTGCTATCTTTTTCATCTCATTTGCTTGGTTTCTTCCGGATATTTAAATATCGGTTTTTTTTTTTTTTTTAGAAGAAAAAAATTTTTTAAACCCGAACTAGATCTGGGCCATTTGTTCGTATTCGTATTTGGTTTTCTTTTTAGGTATTCTATGAAATCTTTGATGCGCCCAAGATGGATTAGATTACTGTTGGAGAAAGAAGACAGAATCGAACTCTATTCGTAAATGAAGTCTGAAAATGACAGTATGAAGACCATAGATTTAGACAAAATATCTGTTATTTTTCTTTTATATGTATCCCTAATTTTATTTAGGGTTTTCTTTGACTCGCCTAATTTTTTTTAGGTTGAGTTTTATCTCTGCACCACTTAGTTTTAAGTTAGTGTTTTGTATTTTCGTGAATGATTTTAGTCATTCACTTTTGTAATGTTTTTATTTTAATGAATATTCCACTTATCAAAAAAAAAAACTTATTCTTTCTTGTCTATCTAGGCAAACAAAATATTTTCTCTTTTAATTTATATATATATATATATATATGCTTTCGAAAAAATCCAGAAAAAGGAAAAATAAAAACAAAGAAATTTAAAAGTAAAAATCTGCAAAATTTAATCTTGAAAAATGAATGAAAAAGGAGATGAAAATAGAAAAATTTTAAGAAAAATCTTATTTATTACATAAAGTCTTATGCCTCGTACTTACAAATCTAAGAGGTTTGAGTTATGATACTTAGTTATAAATCATATTTATTACATTAGTCAAATGCTACAAAGAAATCGAATCCAAAATTTTATCATTAAAAAATTCTTTTCCTCAATAGGTAAAAAAAAAAAAACTTATGGTGTATATGGATAAATTAAATAAAGACATAAAAGGAATGATAATCATTTATAAATAATATAATAAATATTAAGATATATATGTTTGTCTCTTTTTATAATTATAGTTTGATTCTAATTAGGATTTATAATTAACAAACTTTATAAATAAAATCTCAATTTCATTATTGAAAAAAGATAAGAGAACTTTAATATTTAGAAAAATATAGGTTAGCCTACATTAATATACATATAACCGGAAAAGACGGTTGGTTTCTTGAAACTCATTTTTATTTATTGAACATAGAAATGATTTGATTTTATCCGATTCGAATTACCTTGGTTATTCTATAATATTCTTAATTTTTTTTAACAGTTTTGCTAACTAAATTAGAGAGCAATATATATATAAATCCAAAAAGTTGAAAATTTTTTTTACAAAATTATGGCCATTAGAAAATTTATAATCTTTTATATATAAAAATAAATTTAAAAAATAAAATAGAATACCAACAATCCAATAAGATTAAAATTTTTTAAAAAATAAAAATTTAATGAATTAAAAGAAATCAACCTAAAGTAACATAAATTACAATTAAAATGTTCTAAAAAATGTTCTAAGAAGACAAAAATATACAAAATAAAATAAAAAGACCCTAAAATCCAAAAAGTTGAAAAAAATTACAAAATCATGCCATTAAAAATCTTATAATCTTATAATCTTATATACAAGAAAAAGATAAAATCATAAAATATAATAATAAAATTATAGGAAGATGAAATTGAAAAGGCTAACAAAAATACTTATAAACTTTTGTTAGAAAAAATTTACAATTAGAAGGAAGAAATTTTACGATATTTTATACATGATGAAATTTATTCTAATTGAAAGAGAAGGATGTAGAAAAAGAATTAATTGTATTAAAATAATAATACTAAATATATGATATTACATAATATTAAAAAGATTATAAGAATGAAATAATCTATAAATAGAATAAAATAGTGAAGATGAAACAATATATATAATACTAATAAAATTAAATAAAATCGATGTTTTTTTTTTAAACTAAATAAAATCGATGTTACCATTTATATAGAATACCAAATAATCAATTTGACCTTACCTTTTTTATTTATTTATTTTTTTTAAATTCCCCCACCATTTTAAAGAATACAGAAAAAACATAATAATCAAAACAAAAGAAAAATGGGATCCATAGATATGCCGACGGCTGCTGAGAACGGCTCTGCTCCGACAGCGTCCACCGCCGCCGATGGGTCTTTTCAGACGGGACATTCCAACGGAACTCTGGGAGATGACAGTAACGTCTCAAAGAAGAAGAGAGCAGGAATTCTTCCCTTGGAAGTGGGTACTCGCGTGATGTGTCGTTGGAGAGACGGAAAATTTCATCCCGTTAAAGTCATCGAACGCCGGAAGTTGTCCTTATCCGGGGTCAATGATTATGAGTACTACGTTCACTATACTGAGTGTAAGTTCAAAATTTGTTCCCACAATTTTATGAACTATTTCTGTAATTTTGATGAATTAGGGCTAGGGTATTGGTTTTTTCATTTGTTCTTTTTCAGTAATTGTTCTTGCTTTCAGGGGGCTCATTAGTTTCCATGAACCTCATCTTATCCGTGATTTTTCACGTGGGACCAAATAGAGTTAATTCTTATTCTGAATACATTCAAAATGTTGATTCCTGATAAGGAAAGTAGTTTATGTTCATTAAGTAATACAATTTATAGCAGAGCAATCGTCTTCAAAATTTCTCTGGTTTATCTGTATTTCTGAAATTTGCTTTGATGATTGTTTTTTTAATTTTTCATATTCACTTCCTGAATACGAATTCTTATGCTTTATTGTCAATATGCAAAAATGTTTTGCTTGCTTGGCATTCAATTTATATAACTGAAGCATTAGAGGATTATATTTCTTCCTATTATGTTTTTACAGCATTTTTCTGTTCATGTACTCATTTTTGCTTCTTTGTCTTTCTTCTTCTGTGGCTTTCAGTGCATGTTGTGTAGAATAATTCCTGAATTACCATTTTGGTGATTTGATGGAGAAATAGAAGGGCTAAAATAATGGAGAATTTCTAATTGACTAAGGGTTCTACTTTCTTAAATATTGAGATTTTTAGTTTATGAGTTACTAGTTAGAGTTTTAGCAATTTGGTATGTTCAAGAATTAAAGTTATATTTAGTATTGAATTGATGCTGATTTAAATCTATTTAAGAGTCTTAGGATTTTAATTTTCATTATTTATAGTTTAGAAGGCAAATCGTAGTAGATGAAGGGTTTGTTTACAACATTTAAATAGAGGATTTCTTTATGTTTCAGTGATAGTTTTCCTTCAATCAATAAGAATTCTTGTGGATTTTTTATGTAAGTTTAGTTTTTGTGATGTAATCAAACCTGTGATACAAAGCCAGTATGTCCCTAGTTTGACACCTAGGGTTTATCCTTTCCTAGTGTGATGTTATGAAATATTTGCTATTTTACCCTTTTCTAGTAATTCCAGCATGCTACTCAAATTTATTCTTTGCATAAATCTATTTGTTTTGGATAGAGGTGGAATAGCCTTGCAGGCCTTTGCTTTGCATCATATTTATTGTTTTCTTATGACTGTTTTTGCAAAGAAAATTCAATGTCTTGTGGGCTTGTTGTACTTGAGAGAAAATCATAAATATATACACATTGGGTACTAATTGAGGTATACTAGTAGAAATACGGATTAGGGTGTTATGTACTAAGTTATCTTAGGAATTGGGAGAAAAGCTTCTACTCGATGGTTAGCCTTTGATTTCATAATTTATGGGCATCAGAAGAATAGATGGAAATGCATATTTTGCAAATTGGTGGATTTTGTTTTAAACATTTTTTTGCAGGGTATAAGTTTTGTCCTTGAAAATTATATTTAGATTTTTAAATCCTTCATGTTTTTAGGAGTAAATATAAGTAATGAATTGTCGTATTTGCTGGAATCCAAGTAAAAGGTCAAAGTGAGAACTCTTCTTTTGGTCAAATTAAGAAGGGTATTTCGGGTTAACCACAATTCATATCATGCACTTCTCAAAACCATCTAATCAACTTTTCTCTTTCTCAAATTAATCTTTTTCTCTTCTAGTAGGTCCACTTTCTTCTTCAGAAAGGTTCTCCTTTTAACCACAGCCCCAGTGGAAGCTAAGAAACTAGATATCCTTCTCACATAACCACTCTTCTTTGTCATTCCATCACTATTGCCCCTAATTCCGACTCTCCTTGTCAGTGTAAAATCCTGTTCCCCAAATTGTTAATAATTTTTTGGTCAAGGATAACAAAGAAAAGGGCAAAAGAAGATAGGCTACAAAATAAAAGGCCAGCTAGAATAAAAAGATGGATCAGAAAGTGAGAAAGATTGGTTAGGGTTTAGATAAGCCGTACCTATGATGAAGAAAACCCTATTATAGTATGCCCTGAATGAAATTTTAAAAGACAGCAATGGTGCAGCCCCAATACATCTCTTCCACCATTGCAGCATTGCCTGTGTTTCTCAAAAGCACGGTTGTGTCCACTTATACTGAATGAACTAATTTTTTTGTTAATCTTTCTTTCTCCAAAAGGTTTGATGCTATGTTGCCTGTAGTTTTAATGTTGATGCTATAGTTGAACCCAACCCAACTTGAATTGAATTTATTTTTTTGGTTTATGAATGAAGTTAGTTGTTGTGGTTATGTGCAGAATAGTTTCTTTTAGTGAGAAAAATCAATTTTTATTTCCTATTCTAGTAATTAGAAATTCTATTTGTAAAAAACCAATGAGGAGGAATTATTTAAATATCTATAGTTATGATGTTTGTTCGACTAACTGAGGCAGAGAATCAGTTTCCAGATAAGGGGATAGAAAGAAGAGTTCCAAAGATTTGGTGGGAATATGATGATCTCCCAAATCTTCCCTTCTTCACTTAACCAAAAGAAGAGTTCTCAGGTTGACCTGACTTGAGAAATATTTGGATTTCCAATAAAAATGATGTAATCTCTCACTCACAAAAAAGACCAAAGGCCTAAAAGGTTAAAAATAATCTTCAGGGACCAACCTTACTAATTGAAAAGTTTAAGGATGAAATCTACTAATTTGTCAAGCCTATTCTCATTTACTAAAATAGGTCACTTCCATTTCTTTTGGTTCCGGAACTGCAGAGCTCAAAGCCTCTGGGTATTTTTTCTTTAAAATGCTTTTGCTGTCACCAGTTCCTGACAGTTCTTTTCAGTAATCACTGGTCTTGAAGTGTAAAATTCTAGGACCTAATGAGACAAATCAAGAGCTTTCATCAATTCTCCATAAGAAATATGTGGTTAGTGAAGGACTGTTAGTCATTTTCTTCTCATATTTTGTCCTTGTAAATATATTGCAGTAACATTTTTGTACTCGAACATTTTGTTCCCCTTGTTGGCTACTACTGTTTGGCGAGCATTGAGAAGAGCTCTTGTATAATTTTTTGATTGTAATATTCTGTTTGGTTCATCTTAGATGCCATTTTAAGGATCTCACATCTATAGTGTTTTGAAAGACAAAAGATCTTTTTATCATTCCCTCTTAAGTTAAATGATTTTGTCTCTTCTTCCCCATGAATGGTAAGTCCAAAGGGAGCACTTTGAAATTTGTACAGAAGCATGTGGTATTATTATGAAAAACTGAATTCAATCAATGTGATAATTTAGTGAAATAATAGAGAATAAGTGGGGCAGGTTGAAATAGTTAAACAGGAAAAAGGGAGAAAGAGAAGCCAATGTTCTGGGAAAATTTCTGTGCAATTGGAATATAATATAATTGTATTAAAACTGTCTTCTATCTAAAACAAGTCTGTCCTTTAAATAGGATCTTGAAACCCTAAATATACTTAGAATCAGAAAATTACAACCTAATAGAATAATAAAACTAAATAATAACTAAATCCTAAAATCAGTGTTGAAGTCTAAAAGACTAATTGAACCCTAAACACACACACATATATATGTGTGTATAGGAAAATTAAATATTTTCTTTGTTTTTAGAATAGATTGTCTTTTATCCATTTTGTTTTGTTTAGCCATTTGCATCATTTCTATGTATTAATGATTGAAGGTTTCTATATTATCCAGAAATTTAACCCCTTTCTATAAGTTTAAGCTTTTAGAGTTGATGATGTTTTATTACCATTTAAAATGGTATGAGTCCTAACTATTGAAACTTGATTTGCATTGGTTTGATTTGTGTGCATATATTGGGCTTTCTTTATAAAATTTGTCCTTGGCCCGGGTAGTGTTTACTTTATCAGCTTAATCTTTTAGAGTAGGTGATAATTTTATCACTCTCTAACAATCCCCATTTAATAACTTAATGTAATTGAGACAAAAGAGAGAGGTTTGGATGAGGTTATTTCTTTAGATTGTGGTTGGAACTTTACATAAAACTTCATTATTGATATTTGCAACTGGTCAGAAGAGTTTTTGTTATGAAATAGGGGAGTAAAGGCCTTTTTTTCTGATATAATACCCAAAAATGGAAAAAAGAAAATAAAAAAAGAAAAGAAAAGAAAAAGAGATGAAGGGGTGACCTATGGTTTGCCTTTTTCCAATCAAAAGCACACATCATCTGATTTATTAGCATGCGTGGAGATCTTGTTCACTTTTAGCATTGGTTTTTGAAGTGGAAATTTCTATTTCATCATATCTAGGAAATACTTTCTGCTTTCAAGTTTATCAGTAGTCTGCACAGTTCAATTGTGTCGTAATGGAATAATATTTTATTCATGGGCTTTTAGTCAGCTGTGTGACAGAATCTGCTAACATAGTCTGATTTTCTTCTTAAACTCTCAATTTGCTGTCTTTTCATTGCTTTTAAATGTCTTTCCTGGGCAGTCAATAGGCGGCTTGATGAATGGGTTAAACTTGAACAACTTGATCTTGACTCAGTGGAGGCAGTTGTGGATGAGAAGGTGGAAGACAAGGTATTTTACATTTTTCTTATCTTCTCTTTATAATCGGGAATCTAAACTTATGTATCCAGACTGGAACCTTTTATAGCCTTAAGACCTCTGTTTCTTGAATTTCCATGTCTACCTGGAATCTGTTACTTTGTCTCTTGGAAGCTAGAAGGGAAGAAATTGTGCTTTTTGAGAGTATCTGCCTATGGATGTTTCCATTGAGTCTATATTGGGCCATGGACTACTGAATTCTATAGGTTCTTTTACATTGAATGAGAAGAACAGGATCATGATTTAATTTTGAAGGCTAAAGAATAAAGGAGCTTGTTCATTACAAGCTCTTAATGGTCTATTTCTTTTTCCAGGTGCATTTTGATATGAGGGGGAGGGTGAATAGTTACTCTATGGGTTGCCTGATATTTGTTTGATTTTGAATATGTTCTTTGTGGAAATCTGCACATATCTCTTTGTGCAACATCTTAATGGGGTATTTTGTGCTACCTCTGTTGTGGGTCAATGATGGATGGGATTTGTATGGTCAACTGACGTGCATGTATGACAAATTATGTTGTAGATAAGTTGACAACTAGCAAGGGACTTAGTTTGCCATGTTGGTTATATGGAGTAGGAATGCTACTGATATATTTGGTTAATATAACTCAGGTCATTTATTGTTGTTTGCATCACATTTGTCTTGAAAACAAAGGAAAAATGTTTAGCAATTTGTTTTTTATCTTACTTTAATGTATGGAACAATCTCAAATCTGTTTTTAATTGATTTTGTTGGTTATTCCTTTTTGTGGCATCAGTAAATTGCCTCACACAAACATTCTGATGTTAGGTTACGAGCCTGAAAATGACACGTCACCAGAAACGGAAGATTGATGAGACACATGTCGAGGTAGTCTTTCTTCAAATCATTACATTGCAACTTCCACTATATTAGTATTTCTGTTGCTGTGTATTACCGTTACCATATTGTCATATGCAGATTAATTGATTATGAAGTTATCCTTCAGTAGAATGATTGGTTTCTTCTAAAAATTGCTTTAAGTTTCTATTTATGTTCAGCCAATTGTCAGATCATTGAAGTTATGTGGAAAGATAGTACACCTTGTCTTTGTGTCTGAAAAAAGAACTTCGCCATTAAGAAATGGTTGATTAAAATGATTTCTTACCATCAAAAGGCTTGAGGCAATGGAGAAAGGCTTCAAATGTACAGGGAACTTCTGTGAACTGAAACACAATCATCAGTAGACAGAGATGTACTTTTGTGGCCAAAGAGGTTAGGGTAATATAAATCACCAATTAGGGCTAGATTAGGGTGTAAATTTTGTAGATGGCACAAAGAAATAATTTAGGGATACCAGAGTATTTCAGAATTGTAATTATGATAGCAGCAATATCTAATACTAGCCTTTAATGCTTATTTATGGTACTAAACAATAATCCCCAAATAAAAGTCAAAGCCTGAAACAGATCAGGAAATCTAATAGAAATCCTAATGATCCACCACATAAATTTAATCCGTTAAAAAAAACCTTAAAAATAAATAATTGTGATCAAACTGATTTTCTGCATCTGAGAGACTTGTCAAATGTTCTCTTTTAATTGTCTCAAGAATCAAAGTTTGAAGTCACCATCTGAGAAACTTGTTAGGACTTTGTCAAACACCCACACATGCATATATATGAATCATCATCCATCATGCATTTGACATCTGACTGATGATATTACGACTACTTTTCATTTTTTCTACTCATTAATTTCTTGAAAAAAAAAGTCTTAAAAATTTCCTCTGAACTTAAAACTCATAAATTCTAAGAGAATGATGATTTTTTTTTTTTTTTTTTAGTGAATTTATGCACGAAGTGCATGCTGTCTAAGGAAGTGTATCCTGAGAATCACGTAATTAAATCTAATCAAGTCCTCAAATCAAGCATATTTACATGACTAAAACTGAGCATAAATGTTAATTATGTTGAGCTTGTACAAAGATAATCCTCTTAGGAGTGCCATTTGAAGCTTTTGTAGAGATGTCTCATAATTGTTCCACATGCTCTATAGCGATTAGACCTTGCTATATCTTTTATCAAATGAAGAGGTAGGTATTCTCTCTATGCTTGGTTCATTAATGAGAAAGGAGATTAGAGGTAATATGGCTGACAGTTTGATTGTCACGCCATAATTTGCTGGTACACAAGGTGTAAGACTAACCTCAATTAAAAGTTTTCTTAACCACATAATTTCATATGTAGATTATGCTATAGCTTTATATTCAGTTTCTTGCACTCAAACTTGAAACTTACGACACTGAAGAGTATGCAATGTCTGGATGTGTTAATGTGTGATAATTCAACATATTTGATCAATCTTCTATATCTTTTTGGGTCTTGAAATAATTCTCCTTCCTTAAAAAGTTTTAAATTTGAGGCCATTGAAGTACTTCTTGGTTTAGCTCCCGCCTTCCTAGTGTACTAACTGCCTTCCTAGCTCGGTTAGTAGATCAAGTGTACATTTAATTTGAGACAAGAGTATCCCTTGGTTTTTGTAACTTCAACTCCCAAGAAAATATTTCAATACCCTTAAATCCTTTATTTGAAATTGACTCTACAAAAAAAGCTTTAAGCAATGAGATCCCAAAAGTTTCACTCATTGATGACAATATTATCAACATATATAACTAACAGAATGATAACACTATAGATAAACTATTCTAGGACTGTGTGTTAGGCTATACAAAGATTTTAGAAGATGACTAGCTTTCCCATTCTCCCCTTGAGCAACAAATCTAGGAGGTTGTTCTATGTAAACCTCTTCTTGAAGATCACCATGTATAAAATTATTCTTGAGACCCAATTAATGAAGCGACTAATCCTCAACAACATCTATAGAGAAAAATAACCTAACTAATGACAATTTAGTGACATGAGAGTAAGTGTTAGAGTAATCTATTCCCAGTATGTTTGTGTATAACTTTGGGAACAAGACAAGCTTTCAATCAGGAAACAAACCTATTGGGGTTCATCTTCATTTCCCATTTACACCTGATAGCCTTATTGCTTGGAGGTAAGTCCGCTAAGTTCCAAGTACCCTTGACATTTAAAGTATTCATTTCATGCCAATTGGGGTCATATAAGGCTTCATGAATAGTCTTAGGAAGAGAAGTAGAATCAAGGGATGTAATGAAGGAACAAGAAGATAGAGACAAATGATCATAATGAACAAGAAAAGAAATAGAGTAAGAGCATTGACGCTTATTTTTGTGTAGAACAATGGGAAAATGAAGATCATTGTCTATTGGATTTGATGTTGAAGAAGAAACCTGTGTTGGACATGTAACAAGAAGATCTCATCTTTTGGAATACACTTGATGAAAGATCTTCAAAAAAATGTTAACATCAATTGGCGTGAGATACCTATTGAGAGTGGGACAATAACAGTGATACTCTTTTTGCAAATGAAAGTAATCAAGAAAAACACAATTTAAAGACTTAGAATTCAATTTTGTTATAGTAGAATGAGAATACCAAACAAAATACATATTGCCAGATATTTTGGGCTCAATAGGAAACAACAGTTTGGTAGGAAAGAGATTAATTACTATAAGGAGTGTTATCCTGTAGAACCAATGATGGCGTACAGTTTATGAGAAAACAAGATATGGAGATGGCGTCGGCCCAAAACTATATAGGTGCATGTACATGTAACTGAATTAAGAGTACCCTAACTATTTCAAGAATGTCTATTTTTTCTTTTGTGACACTGTTTTGATATGGTGTGTGAATACACGAAGTTTGATGTAGAATACCATTATTACATGTGTATGTTTGGAAAGAATGCAAAATATATTCCTTGGCATTACACTTCTCAAAGTATATAAAGAAACATGAAATTGAGTTTTAATTAAAGCTATCATGAAAGTGTATCTTGGTTAAATACTTTTAATTTAAAATTTCCATTCAGTTATCTATTAGCTATATCCCTAGTGTTTGATTAATGTATCCAACATATGTAACCACCCAGACTTATTCTGTGTTTGACCAACATATGACACCCAGGAAGTATTCTGTGATTGATTTGTGAAGTGGCAGACACATGCATTTTGTGTATGATGAATTAAACACTGAATACCTCTTTTGTTGCCATTTGATTTTCAAAGAGGATAATGAATAAGAACATGACATCTTAGATGATTGTGTTTCACCATGTGGGTGAGATGGGACATTTTAAGGAAAATATAAGAAAATTTTATATTCAACACCCTATTTATACAATTTTGGAATGTAGCTAAAATATTTAATAATGTCTTTCTATTACCATCTGAACTAGTTTTGATAATATGAACATTCATCTTTTGGTTTTGTGTCCTTCCCATTCTAGGTTCTGTAATTATTTCTAGTTGTTTCGTGGATAACAATTTCTTTTATCCAGGGTCATGAAGAGCTGGATGCTGCTAGCTTACGTGAGCATGAAGAATTCACCAAAGTTAAGAATATTGCAACAATAGAACTTGGAAGATATGAGATTGAGACATGGTACTTCTCCCCATTTCCACCTGAATACAATGACTGTGTGAAGCTGTATTTTTGTGAATTTTGCCTCAATTTCATGAAGCGCAAAGAACAGCTTCAGAGGCATATGGTGAGCTTGCCTCTCATATACTTGTAGCTAATATTCTTTTCAATTTGGGAAGAATTTCTGACAACAGATACTTGGTATTTTTAAGCAAAAGTATGCAGCCTAATTTTCATTGAAGTACTTATTTGCTTTTACATTGTGACTGCATTTTTTGGATGCTTATAAATACATTTACATTTGAAATTGGTAATAAGACTTCCAACATAATTTTGTCTTCCTTCTTAGAACGGTTAACAAAACAGTAATAAGAGTTTGGAATGGTTGTTGTTTCTTCTCTCATGCAGTTGTGGGGAACTGTTCATTTTGTTCTACTGTGTTCCTGAAGTGTGCATTTGCTGTATTCTTGATCTGGAGGAAAGAAAATGGTAGAATGCCATCATTGTTCTGCACTACTTCTGTGTGCCAGTGCATTGATCTCTTCATGTATTCTAATTTTCTTTTAATGGGTAGTGTTATTTCTTTTTTCTTCTGCTTTGAGGCTTATTTAAGAATTGTGCTGGTTAGAGAAAAATTACTAATGAATTTCTTTGAGATTAATATAACAGAAGTTTCTTTCGCTTCAATTGGTCCCCTTATATTATTGTTTTTGTAAGACAAACCTGTGTTATGCATGAATGATGGGAATTCCCCTGACCCTGTCAGAGGTGAAGTGAGATGTTCTCTACTTTTGATAGATCTTCGAAAGCCCAAGCAGATACTTAAGACACATGGGCTGTGTTAACTGTCTGTGATGTCTAGTTGGAGAATGTTGATGCACCTTAAACGTGATTCTTAATTGTACTGAATTTATGAGTACACTGAAATTCCTTCTTTGGGTCGACGTATTTGACTAATGTGAAGTTTTTCTCGAGGAATAAATCAGCTGGGGCCTATTTTAAGATAAATTTGTCAAGTTTTTAGGGGTTGGAACCTGGTGACATCAGATAAAAGGATTGAACCCTGAAATTTTTTTTATATTGTTCTGAGTAGTTAACCAGATATGCCCTGTTAGTACCATACCATATATGACATCAATTCTATCTTTCAGAAAGAATTTTCTTTCTATTCTTTATGTTTTTTCAACCAAGTTAGTATTCCAATTTGACATCTGTATCAATAAATTTATTATACTGTAATGTGGTGATATATTTCTTTTGCATATGTAGAGGAAATGTGATCTCAAGCATCCTCCTGGTGATGAGATATATCGAAGTGGTACCTTGTCAATGTTTGAGGTATTTTCTTATTTCTTTAAGTATTAGTTAATTGAAAATTACTTATTCACCAAAACAATTATTTGAAAATTGCTTAATTCTTGGGCAACCTGGTAAATTTATTCATTCCCTCATAGCTTTTTTATCTTTTAACGCCTTATAACCATTCAAGGTGTGGGTTAAGTCCTTTTGTCAGCTAATTGAACAGTCAACTAACTATTAGTAAACTCTTTATTTTTATTTTTTAATTAAGCCCGAACAACATTTTTGTTGCTCCAGGAAAAAAAAAAAAAAACACCTAATTTTGCGCAAACAAAATCCCTAAAAGAACCCCAATTTTCACCAAATAAGCATAACTGTTCAAATTTCACAATCATGAGGATGTAGAGCTGTTGTTTGACATGGCAATGATATGAGTTCGGAAACAATTTTGATGATGAGGATGAAGGTTGGATGTGCTGACAAACAACAGTTTACGAAGATTACAACTTGAAGCCTAGAAAATAATTGATCAAGAAGTCTTTTGCTGCTGATTCTGGGGTTGATTTCAATTTGTGTGATGAGGATGGGGATAATTGTGGAGCCGGGTATGATTATTTGCCCGGAATTGTATAGACGAACTGATAGATGATGATGATCTTCCTTCATCCTCTTCTAGGGGTGGAGGTGGGGCAAACAGGAAGAAGTCAGCAGAGGAGAGAGGGTGGAGACGAGAAACTTAAGCTCAGGGATTTGGTGAAATGAGGTTTTTTTAAAGGATTTTGTTTGGTAAATTTTTTTTACCCTTCCTTTTGTTCCTATTTTATCACATTAAAATCTCAGTATAGAATAATAGAATCCCTTGGAGCTTTTTTGTTTTTGTTTTTTTTTTTTTAAGGAAGTTGAAGATTATTATTGGTTGACTATTCAATTAGCTGATAAATGGACTAAAATAGCAGCTCAAAAATAGGTGCAGGACGCTAAATTATAAGAGACTATAACCAAATGAACATAGTCAAGGGATTAAATTTCTCAAATTTTCAAATTTAAAATTTCCTTGTTGGTGGCTTTTTGCTCAAGTGGTTTGGTAATGACTGAATTGTCATTTCTCTAGTTTATGTAGTCACTGAGGAAAGATTTATGCGAAATGCTTATGAGATTTTATATGTTATAAACAAATTTAACATGATGTGCTACCTTTTTCTTTTTCCCTTTTTGTTTTTACAAAAGAGAATTGCAAATGTAATTTGGCTTTATACACTAGATGATGTCCAAGTCAATTTCTGACATATTTTGATCTACAAGCTTTGCTGGTCATGTGTGTGTGTTAGTATATTTAGTTTTCGTTTTGGGTTTTTTTTTTTTTTTTTTTTCAGTAAATTTTTAAATTGGGATATATTTTGGCACAGGTTGATGGTAAAAAGAACAAGGTTTATGGACAGAATTTGTGTTATCTGGCAAAGTTATTTCTTGATCACAAGACCCTTTACTACGATGTAGACCTATTTCTCTTTTATATACTGTGTGAATGCGATGATCGAGGGTGCCACATGGTTGGATATTTTTCAAAGGTATCTCAATGTACAATGCTCTCTCTCTCTCACACACTCTCTCTCTTTTTTCTCTTTTTTAATTTAATTTAATTTAATTTTGAATATCAATTAATAAAATAAAATGCTCCATTGTTATTTGCTTGATCTTTGGGAAATAAAACTTATTTGTGAGAGAAGAATTTTGCATAATCACTTTTTGGTGTCATATCCACCAATTTCTTGATGCTACAGAATTGCCCTTTTGACCTCACATGACACTTCTTGGCTTTGACTAATGGTGGATCCAAAAACCTTTATTTGGGAAGGAGGTCCAGATAAAAGGCAAGGTGCACTAGTGATTCTTAATTTCTACCTCTTGGTTCAATATATAGTCTGTGATGGGAAAGTTTGGTCCTAAAGAGGGTAGTGTTCTGACAGTATGCCGTTAGCGCTATGGGTTCTTAATATTTAAACTATCATTTATGACACACTTACAGTATTTATTGTTCTACTTTCATATGAACTGTTTTTGCTGTGTTCTAGAGTTTTGAACATTTTCTGGAAGCCAGTAGTAATTTATGACTTGTAGTCACTTTCCATGCCTAAAAACATACAAGGGCATTATAGTGTTAAGGATGGACAGTTGAGGCTATCCAGGTAGCGAAACTAGGAATTTCGTTGCGTGAAGTGATAATCTAAATGGATTGAGTCTATATATTCCATGCGGGATTTTTTTACTTGGAATTTCTTTTCCTTGCCAAGAAAAGAAGTGCCAGTAAGTGTTAAGAGATTATCTATAGATTCCATGCGGGATTTTTTTAAATGGAAATTACAATCTGATGTGTGATCAAATGATGCTTAATAATGCAAATGGTCAAACTGATATGTACTTCTATATTCTACATTTTCCACAAATATGTGGCGAGAGAATATGGTAAACAAGACATGCAAAATTTCTTTGTAGCTTGTCATCTGACCATGTTCTTTTCATTCTTTATACGCAATACTTGTCACCATATATATATATGTGTGTATTTTTCCCAGTTGTCATGATTTTCTTTTATGTTAATTATATTGTTTTATAACTTATGAAGGCCTAAAAATAATTTCTTAACCATTTGTGATGGTTCAGGAAAAGCATTCAGAAGAATCCTACAACTTAGCGTGCATTCTGACTCTCCCTCCTTATCAGCGTAAAGGCTACGGAAAATTTCTGATTGCTTTCTGTAAGTTCTCTCATTTTGGAACTCAGTGAGGCTGTCTTCCTTTTGATTTTGTTTGAAAAAACTCCTCTTTGTTTCTCCTGTAATAGAGGAATGCATGCATATATTCGACTTAATGAGAGAAATAAGAGATAGCGTACTTGAAAGCAATAGTATGTCAATTAAGAGAAATATAAATAAGCATGCATATATTCGACTTAATTACTAACAAAAATAGACATGTAGATCCACAAGAACCCATAATACCTCGTTTTATGTGTTATCCACTATTGAGTAAAAGAAAAATTATATGACCTGAGTGCCAAATCTCTTGATAAGGTAGCTTTTTAAACACTTGAGAGAGCTAGAAAGCCTCTTAGTTATTTCAGGATATGAATGATTGTTATATGAGGATTGAAGCATATTTCTAAATTATGAAATCTCTATATGACAATTATTGCTATTAAGGACTAGTAGATTTCTATAAAGCAAATTAGTTTCAAAACTATTCTAACTTCCCAATATGATTTAGAACAATAATGGGTCTTTAATATTATTAAATTAATTAACAAACTAATCTTTCTAGTATGGATGAGAAATACTTGCTGGAACTGTAAAATATGATACACTTTAAATACTCTACCTTCCAAATACCACTCCAAGATTTGTTGCTGGGGTTAATGTTAGAAGATGCATAATACAATATTTACCTTATTATGTGAAGGAGGTTCTCTTTCATTGCTTTGTGAAAACTACCCCAGCACGTCCTCTCTCTACTTTTTCAAGATAAGAAAGTTTTTGTCCTACTAGTTTTGCATGCTTAGGAACACTGTTTGTGTGCAAATTCGTTTTACTGCTTTCTTTCCAGCACATTCTCCATATTGTTTCTAGTGCAACAATTGCTAATCTGAACCCAACTGTATACAGCGTATGAGCTTTCAAAGAAAGAAGGCAAGGTCGGAACACCAGAAAGACCTCTTTCTGACTTGGGGTTATTGAGCTATCGTGGATATTGGACTCGTGTTCTTCTAGACATTTTGAAAAAGCACAAGGGCAACATTTCTATTAAGGTCAAGGTTCTAGATCCCTAATAAAGTGATTTACATTTGCCTACATTCTGCTGCTGCTTGATCTCACTGTTTTTTTTGTGTGTTAGTAACGTTCTAAAATAGTTTCATATGTCAACTGTTTCGTACAGGAGCTCAGTGACATGACTGCCATCAGGGCTGAGGATATTTTGACCACCCTCCAGACTTTAGAGCTGATCCAATACCGTAAGGGGCAGCATGTTATCTGTGCAGATCCCAAGGTATTGGATCGCCATCTGAAAGCAGCAGGGCGTGGTGGTCTGGAAGTTGATGTTAGCAAACTGATATGGACTCCTTATAAGGAGCAGAACTGATGCTGCTCCAGGGATGCCCGCGTTATTATAACTTGGCCTACTTGTACATGTTCTAACTAATATAGTCAGGGTAGAAAACTAGGAGATCTCTCAGCTATTTTTGGCTTTAGGCTTATTATTACGATTCTCATCAACAGTTTGTATAACATGCATTTTGTCGCCCTATATTTTGCTTTGACTGGTTTACTGATGATAGTTTCTGAATTCTTCCTCATCTGTGGAGTGTATCATTTTCCCGATTGGTTGCCCTGATCTTTGTCAATGAGTCAAAAATACTTGGGTCTGGAAGTTAAATGTTAATTGGGGCTAAGCACTTGACTTGTACTTGATAAGATAATATTTTAAATTAATATATATATATATATATAAAATTTAATATAATATGTTAATAGTGGTATTGAAGTAGAGTTTTTGTTTCCCTTTGTATGGAGAACGGATTTAATTTTTAATTTTTTTTTTTTTTTTTTTTGGTAAATGATTTAATTTTAAAATTTTATCATTTATTTTGTATCATTTTTCATTTTTAATTTCTTGAAAATAGAAGTTTAGCTAAAAGGTTATAATTTATTATTATTATTATTATTATTATTATATCTTTTGCGTTCTATTTTTTATTTTAAAGTTTTAAGATGATTAAAATTTTAATTTGTGTTTAATTAGTATAAATTATCATTTTGATTATAATTAGAATAATTTTTAAATAATATAAATATTTATAAATAAAAGATAAATTATATTATTAGTTATTAGTGTGAGTATAAATAATAATTTAATTTTTTTTAAAATAAATATATCCTTATTTTTAAAAATTTAAATACGAAATTAATAGTTTCAATATGTGCTTGGACTGGAAAGAAACAATCGAGAGAATGAAAAATTAAATATAGAGTAGATTGTATTATGAATATTTGTATGTCAACTACCTTCAATATCTTCATCACCTTCACTATCTCCATACCTAAATTATCTCCATTACTTTCACTATTTTCATACCTAATTACTTTCACTATCTTCGTACCTAATTACTTTCACTATCTCCATACCTAACTACTTTCACTATCTTCATACCTAATTAACTCCATTATTTTTATTATTTACATTATCTCTACTACCTCTTCATCCCTATAAATATGGGTGAAATGTGTAGTTTTGTAAATGAGATTAATACATAAGAAGATATATGAAATACAAGGATCTCTCTCTTCCTCTTCTTTTCATTTGATTTATATCTTACATTTGTTCTATATTTATTTTGTTATCAATAGTTTTATAACACGTTATCAACACGAGTCTCTAACCAATTGAGACTAGAGACGTTACTACCGAGTAAAGTGTTTTTGAAGTTTATTTGAAGAATAATAAGGTACATTATTTACCATTATGGAAAATTTTACTAAACTTGAATTTGCGATTTCCGTCATCATCTTCATGATGATTTGAAAAGAAAATATATTACCGTGAAAGATCCCCTTATTTTGTGGGAAAATTTTGAAAGAAAGGTTAGACCACCGGAAGATGGTCGTCCTCCCTAAAACACGGTATAATTGATTGCACCTGAAGTTGCAAGATTTTAAATCCAACAAAACAATGAGTTGTTGATGAAAATCACGATACTTGACCAACGAGTTCTATTCCATTCCCGGAAGTGAATGATGTTATAACTAATGATCCCAGAAGAGATCGTGGTCGTGGTTATAAGTATGATCATGGATATGTACTCGTGATAAATTTGGCCATTATAATCATAATTATCGGGATGATAATTCACGTGCCAAAAATGTTGATGACCACCCGAAGTGGCAAAAAGAATTAGAATATTTTAGTATTATATGTTTAACCTTGTAGAACTTTTACTTTATCTTATTATCTTATATTTAATGTTTTTGTTTATAAATATATTAATCCACAACTAGAAGTTTGTGAAATTATTTGCTTAATTCACAACTAGAAGTTTGTGAGATTATTTTCTTAATTCACAACTAGAAGAGTTTGTGAAGATTATTTTCTTAATTCACAACTAGAAGTTTGTGAAATTATTTGCTTAATTCACAACTAGAAGTTTGTGAGATTATTTTCTTAATTCACAACCAGAAGTTTGTGAGATTATTTGTTTAATTCACAACAGAAGTTTGTGAGATTATTTACATTGAATATTATTAACTCACAACCTGAAGTTTGTGAGATTACCAAATGACTATGATCCCTTTTTATGGGTTGAATGATGACATTGAAAGTGTATGTCTAATTGACAGTGGAACTACACACACCATACCTGAAATACGAGAAATATTTTTCTTATTTGAATGTGGGAGAAACAAGTGTTACCACAATAAATGGTAGTGTAAAACTTATTGAAGGCTCCGGAAGAGCTAATATAATATTACCGGGAGGAACTATGATTGCTATTGATAAAGCACTATTTTCATCAAAGTCTCGAAGAAATCTATTGAGTTTTAAAGATATCCGACATAATGGATATCATATTGAGACTATGGAAGATAACGGTCATGAATATTTGGCTATTACGAAAATGACCTCCTGGTAATAAGCATTTGTTGGAAAAGCTACCATCTTTATCCTCTGGCCTATATTATGCTAAAATTAATGACATTGAGGCGCATCATTTAGTAAACCAAAAGTTTACTAATCCCGTTATTTTTAAAATTTGGCATGATCGCCTGGGTCATTCGGGATCAATTATGATGCGAAAAATTATCGAGACAACGCACGGTCATCCTTTGAAGAATCAAAGGGTTTTGACTACTGATAAGCTTTCATGTGCTGCATGTTCCAAAGGGAAATTGATTATAAGGCCATCACCATTAAAAGTAGGAGCTGAAAGTCCTACATTTCTAGAACGGATTCATGGAGATATATGTGGACCGATTAGTCCACCTTGTGGGCAGTTTCGATATTTTATGGTTTTGATTGATGCATCGACTCGATGGTCGCATGTTTGTTTATTATCTACTCGCAACCTTGGCGTTTGCGAGATTACTTGCCCTAATAATTCGCTTGAGAGCGCAATTTCCTGATTATCCTATTAAACGAATCCGTCTAGATAATGCTTGGTGAATTTTCTTCGCATGCATTTGATTCTTATTGCATGTCGATTGGCATAATTGTGGAACATCCTGTAGCTCATGTTCACACACAGAATGGTCTAGCTGAATCATTTATCAAAAGGCTACAGTTAATTGCTAGACCGTTATTGATGAAAATAAATCTCCCTACAGCAGCCTGGGGGCATGCTATTTTACATGCTGCAAGCACTTGTGCGTTTAAGGCCATCGAGTTATCATAAATTTTCTCCACTACAATTGGCTTTTGGTTCGGAGCCTAATATTTCTTATTTGAGAATTTTTGGGGTGTGTTATATATGTTCCTATTGAACCAACCCAACGAACAAAAATGGGTCCTCAAAGAAGATTGGGGATATATGTTGGGTATGACTCTCCGTCTATTATAAGGTATCTTGAACCTTTGACAGGGGACGTTTTTACAGCAAGATTTGCTGATTGTCATTTTGATGAGAATTTGTTTCCCAAATTAGGGGGAGAGAATAAATGGCATAAAATTGAACTTGCGTGGAGAACATCATTGAATCATTTAGATCCACGCACAAATGTGAGTGAACTGGAAGTTCAAAAGATTATTCATTTGCAACAAATTGCAAATCAACTGCCAGATTCTTTTGCTGACTCCAGAAGAGTCACTAAATCGCATATTCCAGCTATAGATGCTCCTATACGAATAGAAGTTCCTGAAGAACAAAAAGTAAATCCTATAGCTATTGAATCAAAGGCACGCCAGAAGCGTGGCCGACCCCGGGTTTCTAAAAAATAAAAATCCTCGAAAGAAAAGAGGATTAAATGATCCAGAAGATCATGATAAAAATCAAGGGACAACCGATGAAAAGATTCCAACTACAAATGATGAAGAGAATTCAGAAATCTCTATTAATTATACAACTTCGAATAAAAGTTGAGATCGAAGTAAAATTGCTATTGATAATGCTTTTGCATATAATGTAGCCCTTGATATTGTCAAGGATAATGAGGATATAGATCCTTCATCGGTTGAAGAATGTCGGCATAGAATTGATTGGCCTCAATGGAAAGATGCGATTCAATCGGAGTTAAATTCGCTTGCAAAACGAGAAGTATTTGGACCTGTAGTCCAAACGCCGGATGGTGTAAAACCTGTTGGCTATAAATGGGTGTTTGTGCGAAAACGAAATGAGAATAATGAAGTCGTAAGATATAAAGCACGACTCGTCGCACAAGGCTTTTCACAAAAGCTAGGAATTGATTATGACCAAACTTATTCACGTTTATTGATGCTATTACACTCCGATATCTTATAAGTTTGGCGCTTCATGAAAAGGTGGATATGCGTCTAATGAATGTTGTTACAACTTATCTATATGGAAGCCTTGAAAAGGAAATTTATATGAAAATCCCCTGAAGGATTAAAATTACCAAAGGCTTCTAATGGCCCTCGTGAGAACTATTCTATAAAATTACGAAAATCATTATATGGGCTCAAACAACTGGACGCATGTGGTACAATCGCCTTAGTGAATTCTTATTGAATTCAGGATATAAAAATAACCAAATCTGTCCATGCGTATTTATTAAGAAATCGATTTTGGTTTTGTGATTCTTGCTATATATGTTGACGATATTAATCTCATCGGAACTCCAGAAGAGCTCCGAAAAGCTATAGAATGTTTGAAGCGAGAATTTGAAGTTAAAGATTTTGGAAAAACCAGTTTTGTCTTGGGCTTCAAATTGAACATGTGAAAAATGGAATTTTTGTCCATCAGTCAACATATACAACTAAGGTTTTGAAAAGATTTTTCATGGACAAAGCATATCCATTAAGTATTCCAATGGTCGTGAGGTCACTGGATGTAAATAAAGATATTTTTAGACCTCGAGAAAATGATGAAGAACTACTTGGTCCTGAAGTACCATATTTAAGTGCTATTGGTGCATTAATGTATCTAGCAAATAGCACTCGACCCGATATAGCATTTGCTATAAATCTATTGGCAAGATTTAGTTCTTCACCAACACGACGACATTGGAATGGTGTTAAACATGTCCTTAGATACCTCCAAGGAACTATTGACCTCGGATTATTTTATTCAAATAAAAATGATCCAATATTAATTGGGTACGCGGATGCCGGTTATCTTTCCGATCCGCATAAGGCACGTTCTCAAACTGGCTATTTATTTACGTATAGCAATACTGCTATATCATGGCGCTCTACAAAGCAAACTATAGCAACAACTTCTTCTAATCATGCTTTGAGATAATAGCCATTCATGAAGCAAGTCGAGAATGTGTATGGTTGAGGTCAATAATACATTATATTAGAGAGAGTTGTGGTTTATCTCCCGAAGTGAGATTCCAACTCCTCTATATGAAGATAATGCAGCTTGTATAGCTCAATTGAAAGGAGGGTATATCAAAGGAGATATGACAAAACACATTTCACCCAAATTTTTCTTTACTCATGAACTTCAAAAGAAGGGTGATATTGATGTACTTCAAATCTGGTCATGTGATAATCTTGCAAATTTATTCACTAAGGCTCTTCCGACTGCAACATTTGAGAAATTGAGATATAAAATTGGTTTGCGTCGGTTCAAAGATTTCAAGAGTTCATCTCAACAGGGGGAGTGTTGAGATTAATACCCGCCGATGTATGGATTCTTCATATTCCTCGAGAATGACCAATAAAGGATGCGTAATTTCAGAAATTACGGTTTCTCACTTGCGCATCGGACGAAATTATTACTACAATCGAACAGAAGTTCGGAATGTTCCTCTAGCAACAGGATTTCCGCGGGAGTAAAATCTTCCTTAAGATTCTTCTTGTGGAAGACAATAAAATTAATGTGATGGTAACGAAATCGATGATGAAGCAGTTGGGTCACGACATAGAAGTCGTAAATAATGGAGTTGAAGTTATGCGTACATAAAAGAATATTGTACTCTTTTTTCCTTAATTAGAATTTTTTCCCACTGGGTTTTTATCCGATAAGGTTTTTAACGAGGCATATTCTTTATGTAATGGATATCCAAGGAGAAGTGAACCCCGAAGATTCATCACATTGAATGGAAGTGATAAGGTTTTCATGAGACATATTTATTTACAATGGACATACAAAAAAGGGGGAGTATTATGAATATTTGTATGTCAACTACCTTCAATATCTTCATCTCCTTCACTATCTCCATACCTAAATTATCTCCATTACTTTCACTATTTCCATACCTAATTACTTTCACTATTTCCATACCTAATTACTTTCACTATCTTCATACCTAATTACTTTCACTATCTCCATACCTAACTACTTTCACTATCTCCATACCTAATTAACTCCATTATTTTTATTATTTACATTATCTCTACTACCTCTTCATCCCTATAAATAGGGGTGAAATGTGTAGTTTTGTAAATGAGATTAATACATAAGAAGATATATGAAATACAAGGATCTCTCTCTTCCTCTTCTTTTCATTTGATTTATATCTTACATTTGTTCTATATTTATTTTGTTATCAATAGTTTTATAACAGATTGAAAATTTTGTGGAAGCGAAGAGTATGTTGAGTCATACTCCAACGTTTATTTATATGTTTATTATCTATCATGTGCCACCGGCAAAAATATGGTGAGGTTTATGTATATATATTTAAAATTTGAGGTTAAAGTTTTCTTTTTGTAAGAAATTAATTTAGTTTGAATCGAAGATTAATTTAGATGTATATTGGTTTAAGAAATCAATATTGTAATCATTTAAGTCACCTCGTGCTCATAATAATAATAATAATAATAATAAAAATCTCTATTTGGTGGGCATGTTTAGCAGTGAATCTTTTTGGATAGGGACTTCCAAATGATTTTTGCCACCTTATTATGACAAGATAATTCACATCAAACAACTCATTAGATAAGATTTGTAAATTTTATGTTTGCAATAGCAACCCCATGGAACTTTAGAAGGAAAAAAAAAAAAAAAAAATAAAATTCTTGCCATCTCTTAAAATTATCGTTAACAAATAATTCAATCTTTCAAACATTAAGAAAAGGAGGAGATGGAAGAGACGAGAAAGTTGTAACAATACTATTTTTTTTTTTTGTAAGTAAAGGGGTATTGGCATTCAATACTGTGAGAAAAATTTACAAAACAAAAGTTTACTTTCAAAAGAAAGGGGACAAGGCAAAGCCAATCACTCCGGTTCTAGGTTCCGGAGTAAAACTAAGGTATCTAACAGGATTTGTCTAGATACTACAATTGCTGGTTTCAAAGCTTGCTATTGGAAAATAAACATATTCCTATTCCTCCATATATGTTGGACTGCTTGGCAGAATATATACCGCCAGTTTGGAGACCTACTCCCTGCTTGTGTCTCCCTCGTTAGGTTCCAGTGCACCCACTCCTTGCCATTGTCAAACTCCCAAAACCGATTCAAGTGCTGTCTAGGAACCAGCAGCTCCCCATACTTCTGCCGCCCTACGACAATCCTTGACCGCATGGAGTGTGGATTCCTCCACTTCGAACACAGCTCGCATATTGGCGATGTAATACACTGTCTATGCCATAAGAGTATTCTCGTCTTCAAACGGTCATAGGCAGTCAGCCATAGGAGTAAAGCTCCTCTTGGTGGTCCCTTCATTCTCCATATAAGCTTCCATACGGTTGGCACCGCCAACACTACTTCCTTAAGTAAACTGTAGGCCGACTTAGATGTGAAAATACCACGTTGTAAAAGTTTCCACACGGGTTGTCCGTCTAGCCAGCTCAGCCCTTCCTTCAGAAGTGTAAAGCCGGCTTCTATCGCCCTCCATATGGATGAGCATGGTTTAATTAACCTCCCCCGCTGCAACTGTGTTACCTCCATAATTTTTTATGAGAACTTGGCCCCATAAAGAATCCGATTGTTTCAGAAACCTCCATGCTAGTTTGGCCAACATTATTGTGTTCGTATCTTGTAAGGGTCGCACTCCCAACCCTCCTTCCGCTCTACCGGTGCAGATTGTTTGCCATGCGATAGGGTGTATCGTATGTTGTCCCTCCTTTCCTCCCCGGAAGAAATTTCGGTTCAGCCTTTCCATATCTAGGATGGTTCTACCCGGAAGCTTGACTAAATGCATGACATACGTAGGGAGTGCCGAAGTCACTAATCAAATCAACACCAGACGGGCAGCACGAGAGAGTAATCTTCCACTCCACCCATTTAACCGCTTCAGCATTTTATCCACTATGTACTGGTAGTTCACTCTCCTTGCACTACCGGAAATTTCAAGATTCCCGGCGAACCTCCGTCGCAAATCTCGATTCTGAAAAGGATTTGGCCGCCAAAAAAACCCCCGTCGATGAAGCGACCGACCAAAAACGCAAATTGCGCACGATTGCGACCGATTTAGCCGTCGCAAATTGCGACCGATATGCGACCGATTTAGCCGTCGCAATTTGCGACCGATTTGCGACCATTTTGGCCGTCGCAATTTGCGACCAATTTGCGACCGATTAGGCCATCGCAATTTGCGACCGATTAGGCCGTCGGAAATTGCGACCGATTTGCAACCGATTTAGCCGAATTCCTTTTACGACCGATTTGCGACCATTTTGCGATGCGCAATCTGCGACCGATTTTGTTTTTTTTTTTTTTACAAATTTAAATTATTTTATTTTTTATTTAATAAATGTATAAAATTATTTATTAAAAATCTATAAATTTATTTAAATATATATATATATATATATATATATATTTATATTATAAACCATTTAACTCTAACTAAATTAAAACATATATCAAAACCCCAAAAAATAAAACATTCTAAAATGCCATTACATTGAGCATATATAAATTCCATACAAAAAACATTCCAAAATGTCATTGTAGTAATAATATATCAATTTCATACAACAAACATCCTAAAATGTCATTCTCAAAATAGACTATGAAATAGTGATATAAAAAAGACTTGTGGATTAGGACGGATTGTCGGCTAGAGTATGCTCATTACCATCATCAGCAAATAGAGTCGACGGAACTGGTGGTAATGATGATGATCCAGCATGTTCCGCAATTTGCTTTAAATACATGCGAACATCTTCATATCTTGATACTTTTTTTTCTAATTCATGATATTTATTATCCTTCTCCTTCACCTTTTTTTCCAATTCAGCTACTTTGTTTGCAAGCTCAATCATTGTTGGTGTAGTACTTGTAAGCTCATTTAATTGAGACTTTACGAGAGGAGATTCCGATCCCAAGCCAAAAGCTAAACCCTTTTTGAACCCACCACATGCTTCAACAAACAACTCCTTATCATTAGGAATGGCGGAACTCTCAACAGAGCCCGAGGATGATGAAACATGTGAATAATGCTCTTTAAGTCGAGTGAAGTCTTCCTAAAAAATGTAAATACATAATTAAAACGATGTAAAAAAAATACATATTGATATAAATATGAGGAAATACATAAAACCAATCAAATTAATGCTAGAAATAAATATAAACAGTAAACATGATATATAAAAGTTGAAGAGAATATTACCATTGCCTTCTTGGAGCGTTCATTGATAAACTCGCCCTTGTTTGGCCCAGATTGAAATACATGCAAGCGTTTGAAAATTTCGCTATAGTCGACATTTGGTCCTTCTTGTCGCTATATTACTCAAAAAAGAGAAGAAAAATCTCATCAACAACAATCCAAAAAAACACAATTACAACTATACTTGGAGCATCCAATCCAAAAAAAAAAATGCAATTACATATATACGTGGATCATCATATCAATCAAATCTCAAGTTAAAAAATAAATTCATTTCAATGCCACAATCACAACGAACTAGAACTTCTAAGACCATATAAGCTAACATGATTTCATACAAAATATATACAAATCATGGAACAATGGACTGCATTCATCTATCAACATCATATCAATCAAATCTCAAGTTCTAAAATAAATTCAATTCAATGCCACAACCACAACGAACTAGAACTTCCAAGACCATATAAACTAACATTATTTCATACAAAATATATACTAATCATATATACACACAAAGCCTCATGAAAGTCGGGGAGATTAATTACTAACCGCACGATCTTCATGTTCTGTAAAGGAAATTGATCCACCAATGACTAGGACCAACTAAAGACCTGTTTCTTTTAGCAACAACCGAGATTCTCTTAAAATCTTCACTGTTCCAATGTGCAAGAAGTTGCCTCCAGTGTTGTAAATCTATCTATGTAGGACAAGAATTTGTAAACATCTCTCTATCTCGAGCAAGATGATCGGATAGTCTTCTTCGACAAATCTTCTCCCAATTCCTTCGTATCAATACACTATCATGTTTTTCCCATCGAAATGATCTCTACAAAATATATAAAATTATTTTAATTAAATTAAAAATATGATATTAGTAAGACATTTAAAAGGATTAAATGATTAAGTAGTTAATAAATTGAACGATTTTCCAATAACAAAATTCTTTATGTAAATGAATTATAGAAAATATCATCACTTACGCTAAAAGTTTGAAACCAAATGTCTTTCACTTCGTTGGGCACATCCGAAAAAGCGGGCCATGGTCCTACAAAATGGGCCTTCAAAGATTGTGTAATTGTATGAACACAATTTTTAGACCCTTCAAACCTATGAAATAAACCAAGAAAATCAAGTAAACTAAATAAAATCCTAAACAAAATGGAATAAGAAAAGAAAAGGAAAACAGAAAGAAAAATGAAATAAAGGAAGAAATGAAAATGCATGCAAATGAATGAAGTGAAGAAATTAATTAAAGAAGCATGCAGTGAAGGAATTTAAAGAATAAAACTTGGAGGATTGAAGAATTAAAAATGAAAAGCATGCAAAATTTAATTGAAATTAATTGGAAAAGGAATGCACGAAACTGAAATTACAATGCAATATACATACATATATTTATATCTATACATATATGGCTAGTACTGTGTTCAAAGTAAATTTCCACCAGAACTTCTTTTTTCCAAGTTTCACTGCTGGCCCATTATGAATACTATGAGTTATATCTAGAGAGGTTATTTGGGCTTTCAAATTGGGTCATATGTTTTTTAATTATACTCTACTTCGTGTTGGACTGTCTTTTGACTTTATATATATTAAAATGTTTTACAAACATAAATAAAATCAACTAGAACATGAAATAAGATATGAATTGAAAATAAATCTCTAATAACTAAAATTCCTAAGACAAGTACTAAAATAAGAACAAGAACAAGAACATTCTAAGATCAACAATAATCAACTCAAGTATAAATCAAAATAGTCTAAAAATAAATTAAATGGATCAACTTAAAAATATCAAATCAATCAAGAAGAATCAAATTTCATGATCTATCCAGAAGATCAAATGGATAAGAAATAAAAGTAACTAGAGATTGATTCAATCATTTAAAAGTATATTTATAAGTTAGGAAAGTTATAAATACCGAAAAGCTCGTGGTCGTATAAGTGGTCGAGGATCTGAAGTTTCCGTGGAAATAGCAGTTGAATCAACCGATGAATGCCTTGTATGAATATTATCACTCATTCCTGCATATACAAAGTTAATGATTAAAAAAATCAATATTATAATATTAAAATAAATAAATTAGATAATTAAAAATGCTTAAAATGGTCTATAACTAACAATGTCGGAACACCTTCATCCCATAGATGTTTCAATTCATCCACCAATGGCTGCAAATAAACATCTATTTTATGTGTTGATGACCTATATCCTTCACCATGAGATATCCATTCATAGTAATTACTAACAAACCCCTTCCTATACAAGTGAACCTTAACCATATCCGGTTCTTCAAATTTCATGTTCTTACACTTTGCACAAGGACATCTAATTTTACCCGATATTGAATTAGATACAGCAAAAGAGATGAAAGCATTAACTCCTCTTTCGAATTCAATAGTAATTCCCTTTATTCCGGCAACATATCTTCTATCCATCCAACTACGATCCTCCATTAATAATAATTTAAAAATATCACAATAAATGATAACTAAAATGATTCCTACAATTGGAAAGAAAAGGAAAAAAAAAAAAGTAGTTCAGAAATCAACAAAGAAATACAACAAAACTTAGGCAAAATGTGATCATGAAGTCATGCACAAGCTCTTGTAGTTTATCTCTAAATAACACATTCCCTTGGAAGCCACCTATATGCAACTATATGCAATCTACATTAATAATGGAAGACAACTAATATATATATTTATGTGTGTATATATATATATATATATCTGTATATAGATATATATATATTTGTGTTATATATATATATATATATATATATATTTGTGTGTATGGGAAAAGAAAGGAGAGGAGGGTTTGTTTGTGTAATTTTTACTTTTCCCCTAACTTTTTACTTTATGTTTTATCTTTTTTACTTTAATATATATATATATACATATAAGGACATTAAAAAAGCACTTCCATGGTGCTTCACACTGACGTTTGTGTTATAACATATATATATATTATACACATATATATATATACACAAATATATATATATACACATAACTCCTCTTTCGAATTCAATAGTAATTCCCTTTATTCCGGCAACATATCTTCTATCCATCCAACTACGATCCTCCATTAATAATAATTTAAAAATATGACAATAAATGATAACTAAAATGATTCCTACAATTCATGCAATATAAATACAGTACACTATCTTATACTAATTCCATGCAATGCAACAAATTGCCCAAATATCAAAGAAACACCTAACTATCATGCATAACACCATAATGCCATAAAAAGTTGGGTGTATGTCTTCCCTTGGATGCATTCAATGGGTGTATGCCTTCCAATATTATAGAGTTGGATATATAAAAAGTTTTATTGCAGGGTACTTTGGGAAAATCGTGGCTTACCTTTGGCTTTTGTGCAAGAACTGCAATTGCTGCCTCAAGCTTGCAACTTCCCTTTGCCAAAACTGCCAAATAAAAAAAAAAACAAAAGATAAGTATGAAAGAAAAAAGAAATAAAGGAAGAAATGAAAATGCATGCAAATGAATGAAGTGAAGAAATAAAGTAAAGAAGTTGCAGTGAAGGAATTTAAAGAATAAAAAATGGAGGATTGAAGAATTAAAAATGAAAAGCATGCAAAATTTAATTCAATTCTGCCCACTTGAGAAAATGATTGATATAGTAATTCATGATAATCAACAACAACAACTTGGCTATTATTGCTTTTTCAACCCAAAAAAAAGGGATTTCTTTATAATTTAATGGCTTATCAAATACTACCTTCTCGCATGTATATATCTATCTATTGTGCTTTCTGAAAGGCACTCACACAGAGCAATTTGCTTTCATTAGTAAGCAATTGAAATTTTATTAAAAACAAAGCAAATACAAAATTCTACCTAACATGGCTACTGGAATTTTTCAAAAGAAACATAGTAGTGTACATCAAAGCTACCGGAATTGGAAATTCAACAAAGAAATAGTATGCAAAAAGATATTGTACTACACAAAACTCAAATTAAAATGCAATATACATACATATATCTATATCTACACTACTGTAATGGAAAAATAAAAGCAATGGAATTACAAAGAACCTACTGAATCTTTATGCAATATAATCTCTATCTTAGAAGGAAATATAACCCACCCAATTAATATTAAGGTTTCCCAACAAAGAATAGGTTTTCCTAGCACAACACCAAAAAAAGAAGATATTTACACAAATAATAAAAAAAAAAACACTTACCGCAAGTATAGAGAATGAGAAGATGTGTTTAAATTTGTTAATTTCCCAAGTAGGTTAATCCTAGAAGAGAAAAGAAGAAAAAAAAAGAAAACCCGCAGCGGGGGGGGGGAGGAGAAAGCCGCGGGTATGGGAAAAGAAAGGAGAGGAGGGTTTGTTTGTCTAATTTTTACTTTTCCCCTTTTTTTTTTTTTTTTTTTTTACTTTAATATATATATATATATATATATATATATATATATATATATATATATATATATATATAAAAAAGGACTTCCATGGTGCATTCAGCACTTGCAGTTGGTGCTCACTATATATATATGTGTATATATATATATATATATATGTATATATATATATATATATATATATATATATTTTTATGTGTATATATATATATATTTGTGTGTATGGGAAAAGAAAGGAGAGGAGGGTTTGTTTGTATAATTTTTACTTTTCCCCTAACTTTTTACTTTATGTTTTATCTTTTTTACTTTAATATATATATATATATATATATATAAATAAGGACATTAAAAAGCACTTCCATGGTGCTTCACACTGACGTTTGTGTCACTGAACATATATATATATATATATATATATTTATATATATATATTTAGATTAATATGTATATACTAATAACATATTTTGTATTACATATATAATTTTAATACTCAAAAATTATAAATAAAGAATGAAAATATAAGTTGCATTAAGTAAGAATGATATCAATTAATTGATTGTGCATGTTAGTTGGCCTATAACAATTGATATTACAGTGGATAAGAGCACTATGAGAGCTAACTGTTATATCATATGTATGAGAGATATATCTAGAGTCCTAAACATCCGCTAGTTAATGTCGGGCTCAGAAAAATTATATTTAGTTGGAATGTGATATGATATATGGTGGATATTATAACATTTATTTTATTTTATATATTATATTTATCATAATATCATAATATCATAATATTTATCTTTTATATTATCTTTATATATATCATAATATTTAATCAACCATAGATATACATTTCTTAACCACTTAGAAGTCTATTTTTTTATTGGGAAATTATCATTATAAATACAAGTTAAAACGATAAGAACAATTGGAATTCCTCTCTAAAACCACTAGTCTTTTCATTTTTTCCTCTCGTTTTGTTTATGACTTAAGCATCATAGCAGCTTTACAAGAACAATCTCCGTTTTAGCTATGTTTTGACAGGAACGAAGATTCGAAGGATCGAGACTACGGTAATTGGAGGTTGGAGGTCACATCAATATATAAGAATGATATAAGATATTCAAAGTTAATTCGATATATATATTTTTGCTATAATAAATACGATGATAAGTAATTACTTATATGTCATAGAGAGATATGCTAGTTTTTAAATAATGTGTTAATGTTGATGAAGATTATTATTCTAAATTGTTGTAAGTGGAATGTCTACTAAGTAAGATTCCGTCTATTTCATTTATTTTTATATATATTAAGTTAATATTAAAATAATATTATATATTAAAATTTTCTCTTGATCATTCACCCTCAAAATTTCAAACAAATACAAAATTTTCCAAAATTTTCCCGCCGAAACTAAAATAAATAGAAATTAAAATTTTCCCTCTAACAATTTTTTTAAAATTAACTAAAACCTCATTTTAAAATTATATTATTTGTGCTATATTATTAGAATGTCAAAATATAAATTACATTATATTTGCAAATAAAATATATCAAATATTTATATCATATCTTTCCCACTAATACTATCAATAATCACATTAAAACAATCCAAAAGCGATCACAAATTGCGACGGCTTAGGTGGCTATTACAAAATCGATCGCAAAATTTCCAACGTCTAAAATTCAATCGCAAAAATCAGGCGTAAATTTACAACGGCTAAAAATTAGGTCGCAAATTGCATCGCATAGGTGGACCTCACAAAATCGGTCGCAAAATATGCGACTGGTAAAAATCGGTCAAAATTGCAAAATTTGCAACAATTTGCGGCTCCGGCTAAAATTAATCGCCAAAAAATTTGTCGCAAATTGCGACGCCAAGGAGGCCGCCACAATTGGTTGCGCAATTCGACGGATTTGCCGCCGCAAAAAAATGGTCGCAAATTGCGATGGATTTTTGGTCGTCGCAAAAATTAGTCACAATTTGCGACGGATTTGTGGCCGTCGCAAAAATTAGTCGCAATTTGCGACTGCCAAGAAGGCCGTCGCAAATTTGGTCGCAATTTGCGACGGATTTGAGGCCGTCGCAAAAAATGGTCACAAATTGCGACGGATTTGTGGCCATCGCAAAAATTAGTCGCAATTTGCGACGGCCGCCTCGTCCGTCGCAAATTTGGTCGCAATTTGCGACGGATTTGAGGCCGTCGCAAAATTTGGTCGCAAATGCCAGTTTTTCTTGTAGTGTTGGGGCACCCGGCAGAAGAGGGACTCTTAGGTAAATGCCAAGGTCCCGAGTGAAAGGTATATCGAACCTCCTTAGTGGGCTGCAGCCATTCTTTCCAGCCACGTTAGGAGAAACCCAAACTCTTGATTTGCTAGCATTCATTCTCCGGCCGGACTCTCCACGAAGCTACCCAACACTTCCTCTATTACTTTGGCCTGCTTCGACGTTGCTTCTCCAAATAACAACAAATCGTCGGCAAAAAATAGGTGGGATAGGATTGGCCCATCCCATGATAATTTGCATGGTTTCCACCATCCCTCCTTCACCGCTGCCTGAATTTTATATCCCAGCACCTCCATACAAAGGACAAATAAGTAGGGTGAGAGTGGGTCCCCTTGGCAAAGTCCCTCTCCGGTGTAAAACTAGCAAGTCTTTCCCCATTCCAAATTACCGAGAGGCTCGATGATTTAATACAATTCATGATAACATTGATAAGCGATGGTAACAATACTATTGATGATGGTATGTAAAACATGGATTTTTATTAGAAGCGGTGAACAATATTTTTTTTTTTGGGGTAAATAAAAGGTCGGGTCATGTATAATACCCGAGGCGCTACCCCTAACTAAGGGAACCCAACCGTTAGAGAATGTTTCATTCACTATATAAGGGTCACAACTCATTGCGACTAAGCCCAACTTGATCACCCTAACCCCACCAAAGCACATGAGGGAAAAAGGCTCAAACCCAAAAGCAGTGAACAATATCTTGAACACTGAGAATGATAGAAAATTGATGAGTGATTCTCTAAGACTCATTAGGATAAAATAATTCCTTCCTCTAAAATAGATATTTATCACTAAAATGATATATATAGGTTCGGAATCCCTTAAAGGTCTACTCGGCTCTATCAACTGAGAACAATATGTTGAACAGTAAGAATTAAAGTGATGAGAGATCATGCATCATCAAAAGACATAATTCCAATTAAAAAAAAAAAAAAAAAAAATCAAAAGACATAATTCTTTAGAATATATTTATAAAAAAAAAAAAAAAATTCTTTAGAATATGTTCGGTTGGGATATCAACCTAAATCCTACATCGGTAAATAAGGTAAAACTTTGAGGCCTTTTGGAAAGGTGCCTAAAAATAAATCTGTGAAGGCTTATACCCAAAACGGACAATATCATATATTAATGTGAGAGTTAGGTGTAGAGGCAACCCAACCTCGTGGTGAAAAAAGGCCCAACAAAATATTAGATTAATTAATAACAAATTTAACTTGAGTCTAGTTTGATTAAGTTTGAGCAAGTGTTTCCTCTAATTCAAAGAAATGGAATAAAAATTCATATAAAAGCATTTGTAGCTTTTTGGTTTATGTATATGCAAATATATATAAAGAGCGTTTACAAAAAAAATATATATAAAGATAATATACACAAAATCAAATAGAAGTAGACAAGAGGAAGAAAAGCCCAAATGTTTTTTATGTATACACGCATTAAATCATTATTGTAATAAAAAAGTGGACATTTTTGTCTTTTTATGTACAAAAATATTTTCCTTTTCTTATAATACTTTATCTTTCACATATATATGGAAAAAACATAAATGCTTTTAGATTTTATTTTTTATTTTTTTTAAATTAATGGTTGATCTAACAAAAATTATCAATTCAATATTATTTAAAGAATTTAGAAAATTAATTAAATTAAAAAATTATAACAGGGGACCAATTTCATCAAATACTCATAATTTGGAGACTATTTACGCTAAATTGGATAAAAAAGAGTGGTAAATATTGGAAAAGACAGAGATTGATTCCTCGAGAAAAGAATGCATATTTTGCGTAGAGTAACCGCTTCACTATCACTAACCCACCCTCTCTAGAAAGCAACTCAAAGCTTGCACACCTTTCCCTCCTTTCCTTTCCTTTCCTTTCCTTTCCTTTCCCATAAATCATAATCCATATACCTAATAATTTCTTGATTTAAACCGGACATCAACTCTTCCTTCTTGGAAAATACCATAGAGATTGATTTTTTTTTTTTTTTACAGATCTGAAGAAGAAGAAGAAGAAGAGAGAGAGAGAGAGAGAGGGATGTGTTGTGGGGGAAGAATATGCATGTTATGCACATGCGTGATAGTGGTGGTGATAGTAATTGGATTTGTATTCGGATTTGGGGTTTTCAAGAATGGGTTTCACAAGGTTAAGGATAAATTGCATGATTAATCATTTGGTTACTCCTACTCCCGCCGCCGGACAACATTCCTG
>JAHSUH010004869.1:0-37724 GCA_025388415.1 Cynanchum wilfordii | reverse complement strand
TCTTTACTTGAAGGGGGAGGCTTAGCGTTGGGGTAGCGCAATGGATTATAGGAATCACGGACACCTTTTTTGTGTGCAGAGGGGGAAGAGGGGGAGGGTGAGTGCTTAATATGTGAAAATATAGCATGATAGTTTTGAAACAAACTTTACCACTTTTCATACCCGTTTTCTCTTCCTTTTTTCAACCCTCCAAACAACCCTGCTCCTCCCTCTTATTGATCTGATTAGCTTCCATTAAAGCACATGATTGCAAAATCTTTTGTCATCTTTTTCGTTGGATGCTGAACCGACTTCATCTGGGATACTTAAGCACCCCAAAGGTGCTTTACTTGTTTGTTTGGAATTCATCCAACACGTCCTCAAGCTTAGAGTCGACTTCGAGCAGGGATTTCGTCAGGTTGTTCAGCACGCCCGACGTCTCTCGCTGAAAGCCGCCCTCGGCAGTGATAAACCCCGCCAAAAGCTGCTTGAGCTCTTTCACCTCCGCCGATAAGGCCGCCTGCTGGTTGAACATATCATCCATCTTCTTTTCCCACCTTTCCAAGAGCGGTGGCGAGAGAGGCTCTGCCATATTTGGCCGAGCTGAAGGAGAAAAAGAGGCCTGTGTAACATCAGAACCCTCTTTTATGGTAAGTGGGGAGGGAGTGAAAAGCTTGTCGGGCAAGGGGAGGTGGTGATAGAGGTACCACGCCCGCTTCATATTATACTCCGCCCGCTTGGGCTGATGATTGCACCGCGTAAGAAGATTCCTGGTCGTGAGACTTACGCGATACTTCCTTTCCACGCTTATAATATCCTTTTCCCGCAAAAGGTGGCGATTCACCACCTCTCCAGCGACCTCCGGCGTGAGCTCGTCGACCTCGCTGTCGGGAACACCATGGGGATGGAAATAATACGCGTCCCCGCAGAAAATAAGCAGCGAGCGGGGCTCCATCACGACGGTTTCCAGTCTCTTTCCTTTCCCAATTTCACCCTCTGAAAATTTAAACGTATCGTTATAATGGTCCATCGGCTTATCGGGATACGGCTCGCGACGCTCGTAAAACCCCATCACCGAGGTCGACCCCAAGGAGAGCACCGTGACGAGCGGGACGTAGATCGGGCCGTCCGTGTGAGGCCCAATCCCCTCGCCCCGCTCATACTCGTGAATCCGCACCGTGTTGGGGAAGGTGCTCGGGCCGAAGACACCGTCCCCGATGAGCCGGTCCGTGCACTGCTGCACCCAATGTGGCAGGTTCGCGTCCGAGACAAAGCTCGTGCGACAGGTCTCACACAGGACACCGCCCCACTCCTGCGCCGTGCGCTTCGGCAGGGAGGCCTTCAGCTCCTTCGGGGTGTCGCGCACGCAGGCCAGGAGCTGCGCCTCCTCGTCGGCGCTGACGTAGTCGGGGACGTAGTACACGTCCGTGAGGCTGCCGACCTCGTAGCGGGCGAGACGGAGGTGTCCCCGTTGGGGCCGGGAGGGGCCCCCTTCTTCGTCTTCGTCTTCTTCGGGTGTGGCGCGGCGTAGGGGCGAGGTCAGCGTGAGCGCCTGCGGGAAGACCTGCGCGAGCGCGGACTGGACCTCCGCCGCGGGCTGCCAAGGGGCGTCCGCGGCGGTCGGCGCCCACGGCGAGAGCTTCGCCGCGCTGAACTGCCCCGCCCGTCGGGGGCGCGGGCGATGGGGGGTCTCCTGTCCAGCATTCGCCCCCGACGAGCCCGGGGACAAGGGCGAGGCCGTTGGCACGCCACCGGTATCGCCCCCAGGGTCCTCCTGAAGGATATCGGTCAGAACATCATCCGCGAGAGAAGCAGAGGCTAGGAGGCTTTTTGCTCGGTTTGGATCCGCGTTGGGATCGTCCTTTTGCCAAATCCCAACCAGTGAAAACGTATCGTAGGATTGAGGGAGCTTTGCCGAAACCTTATTCACCATCCCCGTGATATGAAAAGTGATACCATGCAAAGGGGTAAACATTTCCGTTTGTTTATATGTATAAACCATCAGCTTAGAGGTAAAAGCGGTCCCGATGTCGTCACTTTCGGCCTCAAGAAGCTTTATTTCGCCTATGCCATAGCCTATCCCATTTGCCGGTCGATAATAAATAAAACCGTCGTGGTCAATAAAAAGCTCCCCCTGTAGGTCGTCCGTCATCACCAGCCAGGGTCCGTGAAGATCCCTCACTAGATCCACTTTCTTCGCCAAGGTGGTTTCGAAATCCGTTGGAAATGAAGACGACGAATCCGAAGAAGTAGGCTCCGCAAAATCGCAGGAGAAGTTCGGTGTGGAGTTCACAAACCCCTTCGTTCGCATTTGCTCCTGCAAAGAAAGGCTTGACGTAGTGGTATCTGCAGTGGAGGAGGCACTTCGTAATGATGAGAAGTTAGGCGGAAGAAATCGCATCGCATGTGATCTCGCGAGGCTCATCCTCAATGCCGTAGATCGCCAGCAGCGCATTATTTTGCCTTTTTAGGAATTTTTTTTCTTTTTTTTTTATTATTATTATTTTATTTTATGGACTTAAGCACCCCTTTCTGAGCAGTGTAAGTGAGACTATACCCGATTCCTAGTGTGTGTAAATACTATGCAGATTAGGCGTTTGAGTTTCGCGAAGGCCATCTATTTTCACATCATTCTTCGTTTCTTTGCTTAATTAATGATTTTCATCCACTCCTCTGTTTAGTAGTTGATATAAAGGAGTGCTATAAGCGAACTTTCATCTAAATACTGCAAAGGTCTGCAATAGCTTCATGAGAACCCCCGTATACAAAAAAATGAGTATATCAGACGAGTTTTAAGCCAAACAAATATAGCATAAAATCTTGATAATGCATAGCAACAAGATCCAATACACACCAATGAAGGCTCTAAAGGGCCTAACTCAAGAACAAGTCAAGATGGCTGTGAAGAAAAAAACTCACATTTTAACCAAGCCGATGGTTGCATCTTTTAACCTAAGTAAAGCTCCGTCCTTCTTTTTTTTTTTTTTGGAAGTATAAGGCTCCACAACAATCAGAGTAGGCGGGGCATATTCCTCACATAGATAATTCCCTCCCCCCTCTCCAATACCTTTCATTCGAGGGTCAAAAAAAAAAAATATCAATAATTTATAGACCTCCCTCTTTCTGATATTTCCCATCGATTTATTTTCCTCGGGTGGCGGCGTTCAGCCGGTGGTAGTTCGCATAGGATCGACCTACCTTGGAGGCCACCGCAGGCAAAGACGAAGAGGCCGTATTCTGATAATTACCTCTTGCCATATTATCATAGGGCCGGGTCGCCTCTTTAAACTTTTCTTCCATGGAAAGGTCTGCGAAGTAGCGCGGCTGCCGCCAGGCCGGGAGGGTCTCCTCCCATTCTTGCTTTTTCCGCGAGGACTCCGCGAAGTTGGCGTATAAATCCCGCGGAGTCGACTTGTACGGGGAGCGTCTTAGCAGTCGCTCATGAAAGTTATCCGTCACCGGCGGTTACCCCGTCGGCCCTTGCGTTGCTCTATCGCTCCTGCCATTCTTTTTACTATCTTTACGATTAGTTTTAGCTCGTTTGTCATCTTCTTCTCCTCGCTTCCCACGCCGCAGGACCCATTGAATGCGCATTTTAAACTGCGCGTTGTTCAAACGACGCTCGATAAAAGTCGAGAGCTTTCCTAATGTCCGGGCAACCTGCGGGATGGTCGCCCCCCCGCGGAGCATGTGATAGATCCGCAAGTCCTCATCAAAGGTGAAGAATTTGCTATGGCTAAAAGGATGATTCGCCGGGTTTTTCATCTCCTGCTCCGTTATCGTGCTCGAGTTGTTCATAAAGGCCTGCCAGTCGAGGGAGCTTTTCATCGCCCAGGGCTGGGCGTCGTCGCCGCTGGCGAAGTCGTCGGGGACGCGCCGTCGCCGACTCCCCGCCATCCGCCGAGAGCCCTCCTCCTTCTCGGCAGGTTGTTTTCTTCCCGGCGTATTATTCTGCCGTTGATTGCTAACATCGGCCTGGACAGGGGCCTGGATGATGCCGCTGGCCTGGATGAGCTCGTAGGCCGTGTTGATGACCTTCATGCGGTGGTCATCGCCACTGCTAAGGTCGGGGTGGTGAAGGCGGGCGAGCTCGCGGTATTGCCGGCGGACGTCCTCCAGAAGCCCCGTCTCGGCGCCGCCTGGTCGGGGGTATTTTAGCCCAAGCACCTGAAAAGCCGCGGTGAGGTCCTTCGGGCCCGGGGATTGCGCTAAAAACCACCGGCAGCGACGCATTTATAGAACCAAGAAGGGGAAAAAAGATAGATAGATAGATAGAGAGAGAGAGCGAGAAAGTGAGAGAGAGAAGGGGTCGAATGCTGTTGTTGTTTTTTCGCGTGTGGTTGTGGTTGTTGCTCCGCTCCTCCTTCGCTTTCTGCTTTCTTGATCTTTCTCCTTCCCTTGCTTGTACTGTCAAACACGTGTATGTGTGCGGTGGTGGTGGGAGGGGGCGATGATGACGCAAACTTGGTGCAATTGCCAAAGAAATGAATACAGTACCTTATGTATGAACTCATATGCCAATATATAAAGATAGTACGGAAAAAAAGAAGATGATGAAGAAATATTACAAATGTCTACCCATTTTTTTCTTTGAATTTCAATTCGCTTAGGAAGTCTTCATATACATCCCATGCTGCGGAGCGTGGATACATTTTGGGGGGTTGTTTGCTGAGGCATTAAAATTTTTATATTCGTTTTGAATTTGTTTTACTCTAAGATATAGATAGGGGGTGGGAGAAGGGTTAGAAACGAAAACCTATACCCACTTTAAAAATTGTTTGAATAAGTGATTACAAACAACTACAAAAAAGGTATATCGTTAAAAATGAGGGAAAAAAAAATGATCCATAAACGGCTCAAAGAATTGAACGGATAAAAAGAAGCATAACCAGAAAGAACAAGAAAAACACGGAAAAAAAAGACGTGTAACCAATGATAATACAAGAGGACAATTAAATAAAGGCAATAACAAGATAAAAAGACGCAGATCATCTTTTCAAATTTAGAGATAACTTACAAAATCGTCTTGTTACTTTGCCTTCTGAAGGACCAAAGCATTTTAAGGCTATTATCAACATTATTAATATTAATAGCTTTGATACCGTTCTCTTTTTTTGTTATTATGTGTTTATTGGTTCTTCTTCAAAGTGTATTCTTCGCTTAAATATAATTTCTATACTTCCTTAACTCCAAAGCAAAAATTTCTTAGTGTTATACAAATACACTCTGAATAACAACCTTTTATATGCATCACAGGAAACATAGGCGGTTCAAAATTCTGGAGCACGTTTGTCGTGTTCCCCTGTCTATCACTAGTTACCTGTTCATGTAGAAGTACTCTCACTTTATTAGCATTATAATGCGTTAAATAAAAGCGATACAATTTAGAATTCGTAACAGTAAAACACATTAATGTTTCAGTTACGAACTTTTGGAAACACTACATGCACACCCCAATGCCACCAATCCTGTATTTTAATTTCCGTCTTTTATTGTTATGTTTTTTAGATGTATTTCTTGGAAGACGAAAATCAAATACTGGGTGGTAGGAAAAGGGGGGTTGCTAAGATGAGCCGGAGTACGGTAGGGACAAAGGGCATAGTACATCATGTGACTAACTTCACTCCCTTCACAAATTTAATAGGCTTACTTTAATTTATTACGGCTCAGTAGTTATCTTATTTACATTAGAAAGAGTTATTTCTTCCTCCAACCTACCATTTCCCTTTTTCTTATCAGCTATACTTTTTAATCTTCATTAAATATTTCTTTGAAGCAGCTAAAAGGGTACATAATGGTGTTGGGAAACAGCGAATCTACACTTTTTGCGTTATTTATATTTCACGGCCTTGTTTTTTTTCCCCATTGTTAGCAAAAAAAATTTTTTTTTTCCCCGTCTTAGCATGCAAGACATATAGTGATTAAAACAATAAACTCGTATACCGAAATTTTGGGGGGTATGGGGAGGCACCCTCCCCCAGTGACTGAAATAACAGCCGAAACCTTCGATCTTTCCTTTGATATTTGTCACTATACGTATGCAAAAGGAAAAAAATATATAACAAATTGTGAATCAGCTCTTCTCAACAATTTTTGTTTCAGCATAGTATAGGGTAAAAATATAACTTTGCACTTATTGCTAGGCCAAGCTTTACGAGCAAAAGAATAATTTAAGGTTACGGGTTCATTGATATATACATAACTAAAATTACGGTACTTAATCTAAAAGCAAAGCAATAAAGTATTGCTTCCGTATAATAATAAAATAAACGACTTCAACAAACAGAATACTTTCGAAAAAAATAATAATAATAATATCAAACAGTAACACCACATTTAAAACAGTAGTGAAGAAAGACATTACTGCTTTTTTTTTTTTTACTTGTCTAACCTTGACCCTTTATTCTGTCATTTTTGTACAAGCACCTTTTGGGGGCACAATTCTACAATATGTTACATATATTTATCTACCAAAAATCTCTATTCATCAACATAACGGACATTTCTCTTTTCTTTTTAAAGATGACATACATCTAGTTCCTCCCCCTTTCTTTACTTCTGCATTCAATGATGCCTTCATGTTTTTTTTTTAATATTATTGTTTTCCGCGATGCATTAAAGAAGCGTCTTTTTTTTTTTTTTATACATTCGCTGCAATATTGAAGTTTTTCAGCGGAAGAATAATGTTAATAGTAATAGTAATAGTAATAAAATACAACGCAAGAATACAACAAACCCTCCCAAAAAAAAAAGAACGAAAGAGACGCAGTAGAATAGCATATTACTTTAGTGAAGGAAACCGTAAATAAGGCATGATGAGATGTACGGCTTTGCAAGTTATTTGCGGCTGCGATTAAAATTTAAATGAGTACATTTGTCAAAAAAAAAGCATTTAGAACAGTAATGATAAACTCCAAGATATAGGCCCATTCAACAAAAGGCACATGGTTGGAAGCCATTAAGGGTGAAAAAGTGCACATCTCTAGAAAGCACATTCATAAAAAAAACGACAATTTAATTTTTATATATACATTTCATCATTTATTTCTTCTTTTTCTTCCCATTTAGCCTGGATAATTTTACGCTGCTACTTTACCGATTTAGCTTTAAATATACATACATATTCCTCTTCATTGTGCATTACTCAACCAAACAATTTATGCTCATGCTACACACTTATACGTGAAGAGAAATAAATGAAAACTAAAAGAGATTTAAAAGGTATAAGATCGATAATCTTAAAAGTAAACGGTATGGAAAGTGGGAACAATAAGAAAACAAAAATTTGTCAATATTAATGGGTTATGTGAGTTTAAACATACACGGTACAGGTAAATTAAAGTAATGATAATGATAAAATGCTACGCAAACGCGTACGTGAATAATTATCAAATAAAGAAACATCCAATCAAGAGGAGGAGGCGCTATGAAGGGCTCGTGCACAAGCTTTCTGAACAACACCCTTTTTTTTTTTTTTTACCCTCGGCTATTGCAGCCAAGTTTTTTTTTTAAAATATATTATTATTATTATTATTATTATTATAACAAATATGTATACATATACATATATATATATATCTCTCAATGATAAAAATCAGCACACTTAGGTAATATTATAGACATCTAATCAAAAAACCTTTTCTTGCTGTTGCTTTTTTTTTCTTAAATATTAATTCTAGCTATTATTTACCTTTGCCCTTAGAAGACGTCCATCACCTTCTCCTCCATAGCTTGGATTTAAGTTTCTCAGACAATAATAACTGATCGAAAGAAGAAAGGAAAAAAAAAAAAACACATCCACAAATCGTGCGTACATTGCTAGACGCCTTTAAAGAATATATAAAAATAAAGAGAGGCAAAAGGAGTTGATTTTCGATCAGAAAGGGGAATGGAGTTAGGACGCTAAACTCGCTCTCTCCCCTTTTTTGTTGTGGCTGTTGTTTGGGTTTACTATTGTTCTTATTTTTATTCCCCCCCATCCTCCCCACTCTTCGTTGCCTTTTCCTTGTCTACAGGGGATCGGCGGTCGCCGCTGGGTATGTAAAGACAACCTCGGCGATCTCCTGTCGTGCGAGCTCGTCGGCGACATCGTCGACCTTGGCGACGTCGCCGTAGACGTGCACGAGAAACGTGATCGCGTTCAGCCCCAACAACCACTCCGCGTCGAGGAAGGTCACCGGGGCCTGCATCTCCTCCGCCAGCCGCCGCGCGTTCTCCAGGGAGTGCAGGTCATAACGCCGCATCTCCAACTTGGCGTCCTTGTCGTGATCTCGCGCGTGCCGAATCAGCCTCGGGAGGGTCTCCATTTCCTCATCGGTGAGGTAGTTGGGGTCTTCATTTCCCTCGGTGTAAAACGTCGCCGGCTTGGCCGTGGTGATCGCGCTCACAATACCCATGTGCATGTTTTTATTCAGTGGGTACTCGGCGACGACCATGTCCCCTGGCCGAATGCGAAAGGGGGCGATAAACCACGCCGAGCCAAAGCGGAAGTTCACCGACGCGTAGCGGAAGATGGAGGGGCGTGGGAACCTAAAGACGAACCCCTCCAGCGCGTCCGAGAGGACGTCGGGGCGGGGACGGGTGGACACCGCCCCGGGGGCGTACCCCCGGGCGCGGGCCGCAGCGCCTCGTGGAGCGACGGCGACGGCGCCGCGGGGGCCGCCCCCGGGACGCCGCCGAGCTCGCTCGCGATCTCGCTGACGCCGTCGTCGCCGTTCAGCGAGCCGCCGGAGAGCTCCAGCAGCTCGCGTTTGTCCCCTGCCAGCGGGGCCTCGCGCTCGAGGACGCCCGGGGGGGGGTTGGGCGGCTGCTCGAGGGGCTGCCCCCCGCGCTCGCGGCCTCCTCCGGAAAGGAGCCCCCGTCGCGTAGATCGACTCACAGCTGCGCTGGGCGAGGTCGACGTCGGTGTCCTTGAGCGCGTTGAAGGCGTAGGGGTCGTGGCGGTAGGTGGGGAGCCCGCCAAAGGGCAGCGTCTTCACCGCGTAGGACTCGCCCGCCGCGGAGGACCCCATCGTGGGCGAGAAGCACGCACTCGCGTCGGACGTCTTCGCAAGGCGAAGAAGCTGGGCACTAGAGATCATTCTTCCCCCCTTCCTTCTTCTTTTTTTTTTTAAAAAAAAAAAAAAAAAATAAATAAATAAATAAATGCGTTACCTATATCTCGATCTAGATAGATAGATAGATAGATTCCTCTCTCTCTTTTTTATTTTTTTTTCTTTCCTCGGCTCTCGTTAAGTTACTCTACTTAGGAAAGAGAGTATACTTTAGTTTCAAAGGAAAAAAAAAGGAAATAATAATAATAATAACACTATATATACTGCGTATATAAATTATTTTGATCTCTTACAGGTATTTAATAGATATTATTTTTTCTATGCTACAGTAAAGCCTGAAAGAAATGTGGAAAATAAAAAAATTGTTGTTTTTTACTAACCTTTTTTTAATATAAAAAATGGGTAAGCAAAAGGTAATAATAAACAAGTTTCTCCCCAGATTCACTACAGAGTATCGGTTTTTAAAATAAAGGTAATGGAAAGAGTTCTAAGCGAAAGTAAAAAAAATTTTTTTTGGGCTTAGGAATTGAAGAGTTAAGTCCTATAAGACAAAAAGAATAAAGAAATGAAAATGATCATAGAGGGGAAGAAAGAGTTATAGAGGAAGAGTGAATTCACAAAAACTGCGTCTTTGTCAATAAGTAAGCATACATGCGTTTGTTGTCTTTTTTTTCTATTCTTTTAATTATTATTTTGCCTTCTCTATATTGTAGATCTCACGAGTGCACAAGGCTCGCGTCGTACGCCGCGACCGTATCCCACAACTTCATTGTCGCCTCCTCAATCATCGCCTTCTCCACGCCAAAACGCTCGAAATGATGAATGAAAGCCCCCACACGAAGGTGGTCCTCGACCTTCCCCAGTGCCTCCGCGATCGAGCGAGGGATCACTGAGGCATGCCCGTATAAATTAACCTCATGATCCCCCCGCGAGTACCACACGGCGTCGTTCTTTTCGTGCGGGCTCACAAGCAGCGTGGTGAGCGGAAAGGCCTTGTTGGGCAGGCAGCTCGCCATGAGATCCCGCAGCTCCCGCAGCCCTTCCCGCCGGGCGTCGTAGCCCCGCAGCGCCCACAAGCAGCTCCGGCTCCCCATCGCGAATGGCCCGCCCGACAACGTTGACGACAACGCCGCTGCCGACGGCGAAAAGGCGCTGCAAAGGCCCCTTTGCAGGTAAACGTCCCCTCCAGGATGCGGGCGGCCTCGGGCAGGACGGAGGCCCACGTGGTCGGGCTGGGGTGGCCGACAACGCGCTCCTGTGGGACCTGGACACCGGTGAAAAACCTCATCGCCGGGTCCAGGCAGAGGGACTCGAGGACGTCCTCGTAAGTGGCGTACCGCAGCCGCCGCGGGGCTTCCGCTCCTTCTTCCTTCTCCTCGCGCGCGCGATGTTTTTCACCGCCTGGCTCCCGATGATGCGATTTTTGCTATGATCCCGCAGAGGCCTCGGCACCTCATAAAGCCAGTGCGGAAGAAAAAGCGGCGCAAGCAGGCGGGCGATGCGCGCGTTCAATGCGTCGAAAGAGACGGCGTCCACCCCCCAGCGCCTTCTCGCTTTTCCTGTTCTCCGCCCCCTCCTCTTTCTGTTCGGGCCCTCTCCGAGGCCGGTTGCGCGCGCAAAAGGTCCTTGCCGATAACGTCGTTAAAGGCGAGGAAGGCGCCGTCGACGACCTCGCGCAGGGTGCTCAGGCAGAGCGTCAGGTTCACCCACTGCGGGACAACCTCGCCGCTGTGGAAGGGCCACACCACGCTGTGAAGGAGTCCCGCCCGCGGGAAAAGCTCCTTGACGACCTCGGCGATTAGGCAGCCAACACCGGAGCCCGTGCCCCCGGCAGCGCTGTGGACGACGTGAAAAAACCCGACCGGGGACTCGCAGGCCTCGCTCTCCCGGCGAAGACACTCCGCAAGCCGCGCACGGCGACTCGCGCCTTGGTGAAAATAACCGTAGGCCCAGTTATTCCCACTCCCCTCTCCCACGGCTTACGCACTGCTGCGGGGAAAGGCCATACAGCGGGAAAGCTAACGACGACGACGACGATAGCGCCGCCGCCGCCGTAAAGGAAGATGAAGGGGACTGGTAAGCGCGACCGTTTACTCGCTCAATTGCCTGCTCCATCACCTTTGGCTCCATATCCACCATCACGCACCGCGGCTGAGGTAATTTTTCCAGTGCAATTGAAGGAGGTGCAGAGGAAGAGGAAGAATATCGGGCCCATGAGGCCTTTACGGGTGCGGGATTTCGTCTAAAGTGCTCGACGGAGACGAGCATTTGGAACTCCTCGTCGCCGCTGGTGTGGGCTTCGGTGGCCAGGACGTCTAGGAAAGTCGGTCCCAGCTGATTCCCGCATTGCCCGACGAAAATATGCACGGTGGGCATGCTAAAATGTGTTAGGCAAGGACAACAAGCAAGAAGAGCTAGGGGGAGTGGGGAAAAGAGGCTTGAAAGCTTTAAGCTACGCTTTTATTTGATTTGTTGTGGTTTGGAAAGCATGTGAATAAAAAAATTAAGTCCAACACTAAGTAAACACATCTTCCTCTTTTCACCACAACGGGGGAACAACATGAAATATTATATTTACCAAGAATGAACACTTGTACTTAAGTTCCGCATCTTGTTACAAGTTAAGCACAGCTGAACGCGGGCCCGGATGAACCTTTTTCAAAAGGTCTTTTTGCTAAATGGAGGTTATCAGAAGAAAAAAGCTGTGATAAGATATTATAAACATCAAATGTTAAACTCTCTGTATAGATAAGAGATATAAGGTATTGATAAATGAAAAAGTCATATTTATATAGAATTTAGACCTCAACAACAATGTCGATTAGTAAAAGTCGTGTCAATCATCATTAACCTATATGCAGTCACTTTAACGATGAGAAACTTCTGTTGGGCAACAAATTAAGCTACTTATGCAAGCAGTGAAAAAAAACAAATATTTTATTAAAAAGGTCACCATATCTAAGCAAAGACAAATAGTAACTTCAAATTGTGGCAAAGAAAGTCTCTACCGATACGAGGAGGGTTCTCACCTTTTCCTTCGTTTTGAAGTCTGTCCACATCGGGCCGAGTAGTAGTTGCCTAAAGAATAGGAAAAGTTTGCACCACTCCCATAGTTTCCATTCATCTGGTTAGTAGCGTTGGGTCCCTTCATTGAGATCCCATTTCTTTCGTTTCGCGATGCGCTGTCCTTGTGTCCGGACTGTAAGGTATATAAATCTTTTGATTTCGAAGGATACACGCTCATAGGGGGTATAATTCCCAAGAGCCTGTGAAAAGAGGAACGCTAAGATTGCTGTGGTCCGAACAAACCATGGATAGACGTAGCGGCATGCAAACAAAAGGTGGTGCACATTGTAGACCACCAACTGCTTCAATACAAATAATTGCACACGCTTCTTTAGGCTCAATGTACCCTCACAGAATTGATAGCACAGTTCCTTATGCAATGCATTCACTGGATAGCGCAGGAACCACGTGTATGTGTGGAGCTGGATCGAGTAGGTCGATCTGCTGACCTGCGAGGGTACCGGGAACTGTTGAGTCATGCGGTTGCTCACCTCTTTTGGCAACAAGGGGCACTGCCTCCCACACGCCCCCGGCACCCCTCTCGAGAAGATATGGTTATTCCATCCCACACGATCCACAATATAATGGCAAAGAAAATGCTGATTTTGCCAGACAAACGCGACAATAACATTGTTATTGTAATTATTCGTCTCAAATATATCAAGCATTGAGTGCAACACGTTGATACAGTACTGTTGCATCTCCGGAGTTAGTGGCGTACTGTCGTGCCAGTAATTTGAATTTAACGAGTGATTTAGATCCTTGTAGGCCCGAATTTCAGAACCAATATAGGTTTGATTATAAATCGTTTTGCCATTGTTCCCTGAATCTGAGGATGCGCGCTGAACAATATCGATGCCCTCCAGAACCGCACCGCAAATCTCGCAATTGAAATTCTTTCTGCCGTGGGATAGGATATCAATGATCTTCGTCATTGTGGGAAGGATACTCGGCACAAACACCGAGCAGTCAAAAATAGTGAACGCAAAGAGGGACAGTATTATGAACATCGCTGGGCTCAAAAAGCCAGACGCTCCGGAGCCCATGTTCGTTCTGCTCAATTTTTCTATTCCTTTTTCTTTTTGTGTAATACGATAAATAAGTTAATGATGTGGCTACTTTCTAATAATTGAAAACGATTTCCTAACATGAATCTCCTAAATAAACTGAGAGGTAGCCTATAGCTCATCAGTCAATCGCATGCAAACAAATTCACTTTAACGTTAAGAAGAGGGTGTGCGAGACTTACCCATGTTCAATATTTGTGACTGGATGGAATGGTGTCACAGCATAAATATTTTATTTTTATGTATAAAATATATTACGATTTAAAATAAAAGAAAAGAGCTTTTCATTCAATTAAAAGGAGTTAGACAATGAGCGCTTCTCATGTTGTCCGATGCGAGATACATCTTCGAACACCCTTCTCGTCTCACGTTATTGTGCCTTTTTACCAGCCCCCCCCCCCGACAAACCAGTGCGTGCGTAGAGGGGTGGTAGACGGTCATCCTACTGCTCCCAGACGTTGTCGTTGCGCTCGGCCCATCCGAGGTCCTCCTCGACGGCGGGCGCGGGCGCCTCGGCGGCGTCCTTCTCCACGCACTTCTTGGCCTCTTCGGGGTCGCGGTAGAAGAAGAGGTCCACCTTCACGTCCCACTGCAACGACCGCGAGATCGTCCCGCGCAGGCGCAGCACCTCGCGTGCGAGCATCCAGTACATCATCCCGATCGAGTTCCGCCCGCGGTTATTGCACGGGATCGCGATGTCGACAAACTCCAGACATGAGTCCGTATCGCAGAAGGCGATTACCGGGATGTTCACCAATGCGGCCTCGCGGATCGCCTGGTGATCCGTGCGCGGGTCCGTCACGACCAGCACGCGCGGCTGCATGAACTTCTTCTGGATCTGGTTCGTCAGCGTACCCGGGATGAACCGCCTCTCGCTGTACGTCGTCCCCAGATGCTCCGAAAACTTGTAGATCGCGCGCTGGCCGAACAGCCGCGTCGAGCACACGCACACGTCCTTCGGGTTCTCCACCGCCGCGATCACGCGGGCCGCCAGGACGAGCTTCTCCCACAGCGCGTGCAGGTCAATGATGTTTGTCCCCTCCTTCGTGCGGCTGTGGATGTACTTCCTCATCGCGTTGCTCTGGTTCTTCGTGCCGATGTGGCAGTGCATCGCCAGCAGCTTCTGCACGTCGCTCTCCTTCATGCGAAGGACCTTCGAGCCGGATGCAATAGACGTCATGGTTGCGGTGGTGTTTTTTAGAGTGTAGGCCTTTTACTGAATGTTAAAGCTATAGGTCATCATTATGATTGTAAGAAAGGAAGAAAAAAAGCACCAAAGAATGATTTAACTGGGCAATTGTCTATTGATCTTCTTTGAATCAAAGCATTATCTGTATGATGAAATGTCAACAGTAAATGCCACACATTCGTTTCTTTATTTTGGTTTGTTTGTTTGGCACATCATTCCATCCGTCGTAAATATAGCTGGACTTATGCAGGTATGGGCAATACATTCTGCAACAACCTATCTTTGCACACACGCCGAAAAGAAAGCACATCCAAATGGGTAATCCACAATGCACGTGATCAATATTAGATGCACTCCTCAGGGGGATTTGTCTGCGCAAAACAATTTCATAATTCAATGAGAAACCGTTGCCTCAAAGCTAAGGATAAGAGGAACACATCAAAATACTACTTTACATGCATATGACTTTGTGTGGCACAGTTTCACTGACGCCCATTTTATTATTCTTATCATATCATACACACTCACATAGACACATCATATACATACGTATATGTATATGCATATGTGCTGGCATGAAAGAACTACGGATAGAAGGTGCAAGGATTGGTAAAACGTATCCGCGAGTGCCGCAAAAAGGCTTAAATCCTAGCTTTGACTCTGCTTCGGGCTCATGGATGATTTACCGTTCCGTGTGTTATCCGATCTAACCGTGCTGTTAGTGGTGCGTAGCCTACGTAAGATACGTGGGTCGTCTACAAGAGAGGTATTGGACAGGGTATAGTTCTTGATTTTCACCTCGTAGAACTTGTGCTTCATATCGTGCAGTTCGCGACGAAGGCGTTCTGCTTCGTACCTTAGCTCTGTAATGTGAGTGGAAGTCATATTAAGCTCCGAGGCCTTCGCCTTCATCGATACAGCCCTCCTCTGCAGCTCATGATGGCAGCCATTAAGCTGCCGCACCACCTCTGGCCCAAGCTGATTGGCAATGATGTTTTGCAGCTCTACCACCAGAAGCTTTTTTTCCTCTAGAATAAGCTCCTTTTCCAGGCATTCTTCCGATTTGGTGATGAGTCGCTTGCGCAAGATTCGCTGTTTCTCCTGGAGCTCCTCAAGCGACGGATCCTTACCTCCTAACTTCCGCTGAGACTGCTTTTCCGGATCCTCGATCTCCTCAGCGAGTGCTATGGCCTTTGTCCGTTCCAACTCGAGCTCGCGTTTTAGATTTCGTAGGCTCTCTTTAGACTCTTTCAGATTCCGCAGCTGGCAGTTGGCGAGGTTCGCCTGACGCCCGACCTCAGCGATCTTAAACCGCAAGAGGCGCAGATCCCCCATCCTCTCCCGGTAGGCGGCCTCCCCCCCTACCAACGCGTCATACTGTAGACGGAGCTTTTCGCTCAGTAGGGAAATCTCGTCGTTTCTCCGGACGAGCTGCGTTCCAAGCATATCCCGACTATGGGTCACCTTCAGGAGCTGGTGCTGGCGTGCGGAGAGTTCCTGATCGCAGTTGCTGACGATCTTCACCAGCTGCTTAATCCTTAAGCCGATGGAAACGGACTCCGTCTTCATCGCCTCAAAGGCGATCACCTCCTCATTCACGTGCTTTTGTGTTTTCACCAGCTGCTCTGTCATCTTCTTCTGCGTGTAGGTCTCCTCCTGTTCCTTCCGCTCCTTAATCTGCAGCTCTTCCCTGAGCTGAAGAAGCTGGTGATCCATCATCTTGAACTTTTGCTTAAGCTCGACGACCTCGTCCTGGGTCTCGATGAGCTTCTTCGAGAACTGATTCCGCTCCGCGCGAACCTGCTCGTACGTGCTCTGCTGCTTTGACAGGTTCACCTCGCTCTCGTCGATGAGCTTTTTTGTCTCCTCGACGGCCGCGCACGCCATGAGGAGCTCGTCCTGCGTGTTATTATGGTCAATCGTCACCTGCGAGTTCTCGCTCACGCACCGCGCCGTCTCCTTCTCATACCGGGAAAGGGTCACTAACAAGCCCGCCTCGATATCGCGCTGCTTTTGGATAAACTCCTCGAACTCTTTTTGGTTCTCGGCTTCGATCTGAATTCTAGCCTGGATCGCGCTTTGCGCCCGCACCTCCTGCTCCCCTTTTTTTCGATATCGCTGCACTCCTTAAGGATGGCGCTGTGCGCCTTCTCGAAGTTCTCCCTTTCTTTCACAAGCGATTCAATCCGCTCGCGAACCTGATCCAGTTGGTGCAGTACATTCTTATGCTCCCGCTGAGTGCTATCATTCAGCTGCTGTAATCGCCCAAGTTCGTTAATATCGCGGTCTTTAATGCGCTGAACGCGCTCATGCTCACTTTTGGCCTCGAGGATCTTCCGATCGAGCTCTACAATCTTCCGATTCATCTCCTGAAGTCTCCCATTGAGATTCATTGTTGTGTCCACGCTATCATTGTAGGATTGCTGTGTGTGAAAAAGCTGCCGATCAGTGGTCTCCAGTTTCTTCTCTAACGCCTGCTTCTTTTCAAAGATGATATTAATCTCTTCGCGGTAGTTCGCGACAGACCCCTCGAGCGTTTTTTGCTTCCCTTGGATGGTTTTCAGCTCGTTCTCCCGTGTTCGGAGCACCACTAGCAGCTCTTTGCACTGATATTCCGCCCGCTCCCGTGCCCCTCGCTCGCGGCAGTACTCCTGGTTCGTCAGCTTATGATGATCCTCCAGGCGCGCGATCTCCTCCTCGTAGCTATGGATGTTTTCTTTCGCCTCCTTTATTTGGCCCCTCAGCTCGACGACGCTTTTGCTGTACTTCGCATTTCGCCTTGTCATATCATCACCTCCGACTGGAGCCGTTTGGTCTCCATCTTCAGGTGGTCTAAATTTGCCGTATGGTCCGAGGTGAGGCAGATTCCTTCCTCTATTAAAGACTGCAAAGAGGCGATTTCCTGCCGAAGGGAAACCACCGTGTCGCGAGCCCGCTGGTCCTTGTCGTTCGCGCTGTCTACCACCTGCCAGGCCTTTTCAATCTCTCGCTTAAGCGCCTCGATCATGCTGTGGTCTCCCTGTGAGAGCTTTACCGCGGCTTGCATTTTAGCAGCATTGCTGAGGAGGTCCTGGGTCATTTGCTGGCACTCCTCGATGAGCTTTTTCTCCGACTCGTGGCTTTTCTTGAGCGCGAGGTAGATCCTCTCGTACTCGGCCTGGAAGTACTCGTGTCCTTCCTCCTCTTTGAGGGCTTGCATGACCTCCTGGAAGTCCTTTTTAAGCTTTCTCAGGACATTGTCGCCGATACTAAGCTCCTCTTTCTGAGTGTACATTTGTATGCGTGTTTGTGGTTTGAAATTATTTTTTTAAAAGACAAGAAATACTTCCGATTGAGGCTACTGATTAGGTTTGAACTCCTCGTGTTCAAAAGTCTCTCTCCCTCCTTAATAATATGTATATACCTTTGATGCAATAAATATGAAGGTAAGAAAAAGGAGTGCAATCAAACATTCAGGGTTCGCACAATAAATCGTAATCACGATAATAACGATATTTATGCGCCGCAAGGGGCATCTGTTTTACATAAGCAAGAAGGGGAAAAAATGATGGAAAGAATCTTATAATGAAGAACCTGGCAAATCTATGGTCTAAGATATTCATTACCCATAACGCGAATAAGTGTACACGGCGGGTGAAGGTTATAATTTAATCAGATGTGATAATAAAGTGACAGCGCGTTCACACGGCACTAAATCTTATTCATTTTTTTCATTCTTCGTGATGACCATGTGGAGATCTTTTCGGAGATCCGCCAGCTCAGCTTCCACACGCTGCATTTTCTCCTGCATTCCACCATGATTGACCGCACGCTTTTCGAGATCTTTCAGCCAGTCCTTGATCTCCTGAAAGGCCCCATCCAGGGAGGCCTTCGCTTGCAGATCGGTAATTTTCTCCCTGTGCTCCTGCAGCACTTCTTTCAAGTGTTGGAGTTCGCTTTGTTGGTGTTGAATGCAGGATTGAACGTTGAGAACATTTTGTGAAAGCTCTTTTTGCTGACTATCCCACTTATCCATCGCCTTACGCATGGAACCCTCCAATGTGTGCACGCAGTGCCTAAGACTCTCGACTTTCGCAGAGGAAGACGCCCTCAGCGCAGTGTTTTCGATACCTTCCGCGCGAAGGTCTTGAATCCGCATGTCGATATTTTTATTGCAGGACAACTGGGCTTGATTGAGTTTTCGTTCTATTTCTTGCTCTAGCATTGCGATCCGCTCTCTGAACGGTTGATATAAATCCTCCAAATTTGTATTTCTTTCAAAAGAAAAGCCTTTCAGCGTCTTGTGCGTGTATTCCTCGACGTCCGTTCTAATCTTCGAGAGGGACCGATCGTGGTTTTGGGCGATAGTCTGCTTTAGCTCATTAAGGCTGGCCTCCATTTTATCCAGCCGGAGCTCCGTCCGCCGGCCCTGGCGTTCAATCTCCTCCCTGAAGTTATGAAGAATTTCCTTCACAGGATCCGAGAGGACTTCCGGAGGCTGAGAGGGAGAGTCTTGCAATGGTTCCTTGAGGCTCTTACCCTCTGCAGGACCCGTGATCACGACGCCAGCATCCCACATAAAGTATTTTTCGAACTCTTCGCACATCTCGGCAAGCTGCTTGCAGTGGCTATGACTATGTTGGTTTGATCGCTTGAGCTGATTCTGCATACGCGCAAAATCGCCTTCAAGGCGTTGAATCTTATCATGAAGGTCCTCGAAAAGGCCATGGATCTCAATTGAACTACAAAGTTTTCCAGGGAAGTCAAACTCCCAGGCATCGCTCTTCCCCGAGGTCGCACGACTCCTATAAGCAGGGGAGGTCCCTCCGGTCTGTACCTCAAAGTTTTCTATTTCCATGTCCAGCATTAAAACGTTGTCTATCTATACTAAAATTTGTATCTATATTTTTTTCAGCTGAAGCTTACTCTAGCGCAGGCAAGTCACACAAGGGGAAGCAAAATAATGTGCCGAAAAACTCTATAGCCATAATAGAACTTCAGCTAATCTCATTAAAAAAGCAGCAACAACAAAAAAGGAACTGCGTACAGCTCTTTTTTTTTTTAGATTTTCTTTTCCATGCTACTTTTCCCTTGCGTACCATTAATTATGCAGAAGTGAAACGTCGAAACAACGATACCGTAATGTCAAACAGCCCTGTCAACAACGGCTCCCAACAGTAAGATCACTAAGAATAGCGAACAGATGAGGGAGGGGAAGGGGGAGAAAGGCACGAGAAAAAAAGCAACTTTACAAGTCTAAAGAAGTGCCCGCCTAAAGAAGACTATATGGTAAGAGCAATTACTACAAATACTAAAAAAAAAAGGTACAACAGTTTTTTTTCTCTACTCATATCAATTTTCCTACCTCTTTTGCTCTCATAATAGCCCACACTACATATACTATCCTACTGCTACTAGATGAAGCGAAAAACGTAAGAAGATCGCAATTACCGAAACCAACTGGAGCTGAGGAATAAATAGGTGATAATGATGCTAGCTGCGGAATGCAATATTTGAAAGGAAGCGACAGGGAACACGGAAAAAGTCAGACCTCCCCCCTGCAAGTTTTTTTTTTTTTTCACCAACACCCCTTTATCGACCGACTCATAAAAGTCGTGCTTACCATCTAAAATCGTTGAAAAAGTTTGTGAGGTCTTTATACGTGCCGTGGAGATTACTATCACTGGAGTCGTTATTATGCTCGGCATAAAGCTTCACAGCGGGAAGAGGGGGGGTGAGGTTGTAGTTCCGCTCGTCCGGCCGCGCGGCGGGCGACCAGCCCTGTGTAATTCGGGTCACCATATGATGAAAAGGTTCTCGGCCTTCTTCGAAATCGCGAATCTTCGCCCTCGTCTCGGCGTCGATGTCGTCTTCGTAGTGAATCATCAGCGACTCGAGCTCGCCCATGGCGTTCTCGAAGTGCACGACTTGGTCGCCATAGCGGGACATATTCCGGTAGGACTCATTGACGCTTTCTTTATGCAGGAGAGAGGGAAAGTACGGCCGCTTCCATTCGAATTTTCCGACTTCGCCGACTTTTCGCGCCGGCGCGCCGCCCCAGATCTCGCCGTCGTTAATCTTCGTATCGGGGGTCACCACGCTGCCTGGCAGGACGTGCACCATAATCCCAGTGACCACCCCTTTTAAGATCTTCGAATTATGCCCAATGCGATTAAAGCTGCCGATGGAGCAGCTATCCAAGAAGCAGTTTGGCTCGATAAGGGTATTTGGCATAATACGGCAGACACCGTCCATGCCATCCCACTGCTGATAGGGGTTCAACATTTCATGCCGCTGATAGGCGAGCAAATCCGTCGGCGCGTCGCTCACGATGCAGGTGTTTTCTAATATTTGCACGCCTTCCGCGATGTAAACGCAGTTGGTGTCCCCTTTAATGGTCACTCCTTCCATAATACAACTGCCTATTCCCACCACCACTTGCCCAATAAGCGACGCGGTTTGCCCAATGTACTCCGCCGAGGCCTCGACGGACGCGTGGTAGTTGTTGGGGACCTTTTGGTAGAAGTACAACTGCGCGCAGACGCGGTTCATCGAAAAAGGCTCGAGGTAGGCGTCGTAGAGGACTTGCATAAGTCGCGAGCCGCGCGCGACCTCGCCGAAGTCGCCCCAGGTGAGCTGCAGCAGCGATGCGTCGTAGTGCCCGCTCGGGCCATATTGCAAAAGCGCGAGCGGATGCCGAGGGTCCTCAGGGTCGACGTAGGCCCCTTCGCGGTCGTAAACATTGCTCATCGTGGAGCCGCCTTGCATCATAAAGCACTCCATTGGGAGGGATTTTAAATAGCAAGACCAGCCCGGCCCAGCGTACTGGCCCTGCATGTAACCCCACAGCACGTCCGGATGAGCAACCCCAATCGCCTCCGACGCCATCCAACGGGAAAGACTCCGGCGAAGCATTGAAAGAGGTTAAAGAGTGGAGAGGGGGGGCCTAGGTAAATGCGTACACACACAGGCAGGCCAAATAACACCAATAGAATATCTAACAACAATAATAATAATCAAACACCACGAAGTGTGAACGTTCAAGTTTCCACACGAGCTATGCCCTCTTGGATGGCTATCCACAGATAGATCGATCAGATATAAACCGTGCACCTATGTTTATGATCCTAGAATTCCTAGTATTTTAATTTGGGCTTCAGTTTCAACAGCTGCAGAAAGCATAGAAATAATACTAATAATAAAAACATTATGCAATGCCAAAGAAACACATATAGATATAGTTCATCTAACAGACAACATGTGACAGGATGTTGTATACACTTCTATCGAACAAACTAATCAAACGTAGCGGTATAAAAAAAAACAACGTACAATAAGGAAATTTCACTAATAACAATAATATTATACAATAATAGCAATCATCATAATAATATATTTTAATGGTATTCCTTCCTTACCTCCACAGGGCCAATCTCCATAGGAAGACTACAGCTCCAGCAGCTTTTTTTGCTCTTCCTCGAGGTCCGCCGTGATGCTTGACAACCAGGCCCGGGTCTGGTCGACGCGTCTTTTGACAGGAATCGCGGTCTGCACGATCATGGCGGACATAAAAGCATTATAGCACCTGAACAAATCCCCAATATCCCCGAGAAAAGAAGGCGCTGAACGCGTTTGATAGGACCAGATAGGCCCATTAAACCAGCGATTTTCCGCCGAGGCGATGACAAGCGGATCGGTAGGTTTGCTGCCTTTTCGCTCGAGCTGGAGGGAAACCGATGTGGGCAGGCGGCCGCAGGAAAAACACCACGACGTTAGCGGGATTCGACCTACGACATCAAACTCTAGCCTAAAATGAAGGAACGTCACGCTCCCTTGAACTTCCCTTCGAAGCTCGACCAGATAAGGCGTGATTTTATGCAAGCAATTCTGAACGATGTAGATCCCCCATTGGAGCTCGTGGAGTCCGCTGTAGAGGGCCATGGTATCGTGCGTGCGAAGATTCGACCAAAGATCCTCCATCGGCTGAGGGGCAGGGGTCTCCATCAGTCGAAGCCACGTCCCCAAGCAGCGATTCTCCTCCACCGAGAGGACCGGCGTGCGAAAGGTCGGATCCCAGAACTTCCAGTGCGTCCGACGACGACGTAAAACGGGCGTACTGAACTCCCAATGCTCCTCAAAGAAACGATCGCGGCAGCAGCGGGAGTATAGGAAAGGGCCCACCAAAACCAGGGTGTGAAATCCAACAAGAAACGAGCAAGCGCGCCAGAGCTGCTTGCTCAAGTGTTTTTTAGAGGACATCTTTTTGCGCTTTTTCACTCTACCCCCTTGCTTTTTTTTCCCTCTCTATAACTTCAATATATAATAATAATAATAAGATAAAAAAAAGTAAAAGAAATGGGAGGTAATTGTTGTTGTATACCCATTCTTGGTGCGCTCCTTCGGGACCATTTTCCTCTTTCCATCCATCGATGCATTTATGGGTAGACTGTAAAAAAAACAAGAATTGCCCTTTTTCTTAAAAAAAAAAGAACATTTTAAGAATTCGTATCGACCCTTTCGGGATTTTTTAATTTTAGTTATATTTCAACTGAATTATTTTTTTTTTTTTTGCTACACGTATCTTTCTAGATAAAAAAGCAATTCAGACGTCCACTGGGCTTTGCGCTTTCCCCAGACAACTACTTTCCCCCGCCCTCTCAAAAAAAAAAAAAAAAAAAGGGCAAAAAAATGACCAAGGCTACTTTTTCCGTGCGGCGCGCAGCTTTCTTTTCTCGTTGACGTTATACTTATGGTAGGAGGATACCGTCTTGCATTCCGCAATATCCCGCTTTTTACGGTGCACGGGCTGGCCGAAGGCCGCCAATTCATCCTCAACGTCCGCCAATTTTGCCTGTCGTTCTTTGATCTTCGTCCCTGAGGTCCTATTAATAACCTGCGCGAGCTGATCCTCACGCAAGACGAGGGTGCGATTCGTCCCGCGCTTTCCCCCTCGCGGCTTGGGCAAGTTATAGATCGTCCCACGGGTGCTGATCTGCTTTTTAAAGTTGATAAAAAGCTGCTTTTTTGCCGTCCGTGCCGAGGACGTAATTCACCCGGCGTAGGGTATCACCGGAGCCGCAGGATGGGCAAAACTGCCGCGTCGTATCGCTCACTAACGTAAAGCAGGCGGTACAACGCAAAAGCCATTGCCGAAGTTCCGTAATGCGCATCCCGTCCACCCCCACAATGGGAACGCCCAGGTGAAGAAGGGTGTTTTGCATGGCGTAGTCCGACGTCACGCAGGCGACGCCGCCGTCGAAGGGCCGCAGTGGCCCACCCCGGCGGTGCATGCCGTCGCCGAGCCGAAATTCGTGGATGTTCTCGGGGCTTATCCACTCCCCGCCCTCGCTTTCGTCATCGCCGTCCGGCTTGGCGGTGGCTTCCTCGCTGCAGGCCCCCGTCGGGGCCGCCCCCCGCTCCTCTTCCCCATGGTCGCTGCTCTTTTCCTCGCCCTCGCCCCTCGCCCTCGTCGTCGTCGTCGTCGGTGACGGCGGCGCTGACGACGTCGATCGCCGTCGAGGTGGGGTTCACGACCGGCCGGAACGGCTCCACCGCCGGCCCCAGCGCGTTCGCCCCCCGACAGCACTCCAACGCCAGCGCGCAGACGCGCAGATCCGTCCGCGAGAGCGCCCCGAGGTCGCCCGTGCGCTCCGCGCAGGCGACGACGTCGTGGACGGCGGCCGGGGACGGGTCGAGCACGACCAGCCCGCTCGCGGAGAGCCGCGCGAGCAGCCCCCGCGCGGCCCCGTCGCGCACCTCCGCGAGGGCGCTCGACGGGCTCACGAGGACGTCCGCGAGCCCGTCGAGCGCCCCGCCCGCGCCTTTGATGAGCGCGTTCGCGTCGAGGACGAAAAGGCCCTTTTGGAAGGCCGGCAGCCGAAGGCCCCCGGCGCTTCCCGGCGCGGCCCGGCGCAGCCGACGCTCGGCCTCGTCGAGGGCGGGGTCCGTCGCGTAGACGCGACGCTGCGGCGCGCCGCACGCCACCGCGCGGCCCTTCTCCTGGGAGAGTCGTGCGGCCCAGGACATTACCAACGGAGGACGCTACCGGAGGGCAATGGGGATATCCTAAAGCCCTTAGAGATCCTTTATTATTGTGATCGGTTATGGTTTCTTATGGATGGAACAATAAGAGGAAGGGGATGGTGCTTCCTTCTTCTTTTTTTTTTTTATTTTTTTTTGTTTGTCTTTTCGTGGGTGGGTGTTTTGTGTTTAGGGGTATACAAAGGTGATCAAACCTGCACTTTGGGCCCTTGGGAATTTTGCCATACTAAATAAACTCAAGAAAATAATAATCGTAGCGTGGAAAAAAGGAGACGTCTTTTTTTTTTTTTGAAGATGGGATTGCAAATCTAAAACAAGGAATGCTGTTAGAAATAGTTCTTGATATGCTATTGGGGTAATGTTTACCGATCATTACCTCCCCCCCTCTCCTTCTCGCAGTAGTATCCTTCTCACCAAACATAAAGCACCCCTCCATGATGGTTGTTTTCTTTTCCTTCCTGTTGGAAAAAAATAAGACCAAAAAAAAATAAAAAGAACAAAACCATTCATGTAAATCCTTGTATAATGCCTCCCCTCCGGTAAATATCAAACCTTCTATTGACCTTTGTGCTTAATCCTCTTGATCAAACTGCCGTAGGCTTAAAATCATACGATTGACTTTTAAACGTCTTTCGAAGGTGAACAAAACACTAAGTTCGGCCGGGGAAAGTGGGCGAGGGGCGCGCGAGTCGACCAACGGCTGCGTAAGAACAAAAGGCCCCGAGCGAACTAACGCGATAAAACATCGCGCATGCTGAAGACGTCGAACTAGTCGATAGGGCATAAGCGGCGTGCTCACGAGAATGCGCTCCGGAAGAAATTCCATATTTCGATGGATCCGTACGACCAAATCCTGCTCGCGCGGTGGGGAGGGCTTTACCGCGCACACGCAGGGGATCGCCGAGACCGTTGAGAGCGACTCGAGCTGAGCGCCGATGCCCTCCTTTAAAGCCCGCGCGATGTCCTCGGCGGCGTTGAAAACCACCTCGTCAGGGGCCCCCCGCGGAAAGCGAAGGTCGTAGACGCCGTAGTTTCCCAAAAATTCGTTATTCCAATACCGCACCATCGAGACGTCGTTGGTGATAATCCCAAGCCCTTTTATCCCATCTATCAACCCAATTGGACGGAGGACATTCAGCCCAAGAGCCTCCTCGGGGCTCATTCCGGCGGCCATCACGCGATGGATAAAACTCCGCGGATTGGCCTCCTCCGACGAGAGCGACGTCGCTCGGTCGAGGTATAAAAACCGATAACTGCGGTGAAGGGCCCGTTTAAGCGCGGGAACCCACGTCGACTCGCCCGCGGCGTGAAAAGGGCGTAGTTTAATATCCAACCCTTGAAAAGTTGCCCATTCCAGTTGGCTTTCCAAGTCCCGCAGCCGGGAGACGACGACGTCGTCGACCTTAAGCCGTCCTTGCTCGACCAGGTGCTGGGCCTCCGCGAACGGGACCCCGCAGCGGTGAAAAAGCCAATGATAAAGCGAAGGCGCGAAGGCGACGGTGTTCAGCTGGGCGTTAATAAACCCCCGGCGATTACGCCGTAGCACCTCCGCGCTCAGCTCCTTGTTGTGCAGCGTCCCGATGCGAAAAACACAGCCCTTTGAACGACGCTCGACGTACTGCCGACGAACTTCCGGCCGTCGTCGAACGCTGACAATCCGGGTAAGACCTTGATTTAGCCTTTCAATACCTAATGAGCTCATTTGAAGGGGTTATTATTATTATTATTGTTGTTGTTGTTTTCTTTTCTTCCTTGGTTTTCCCCTCCCCCTCCTTCGGGCACGCACTCGTCCTTATTCTTAAAAGGGGTTATAGAAGAAGAATGCACATATATATATATATACACACACAAACACACACACACATACATACACCCTTAGGCCTTCCATACGGCATATCCATTTTTTTAAATAGCAGCAACAGTGGTGGTGCTCATAGTAATCAGTACGAAGAAGGGGAGGGGGGGGAAATGAACGATCCCATTCATTTTTTCCTTTCATCTTCTTTTTAGAGAATTATGTAAAAGATTTTCAAGTAAATTTTAATGATGAAAGTACCCATCAAACTAACCATAAAACGGTCTAACGATCATGAGGCCAATGACGAAAACAGTTGGGCAAAAAGGAGAGAACGACAACAGAGGGGACAAATTAATGACCGTCATATAGACCTTTGTTAAACGCATTATTATATATATATATATATATATATATTATACTTCAGTATTCTTATTACTTCGCCAACCCTCATATAGTAGCAACTGCTATGAGAAGAGGGAATACAATCGAACCCCAAACAACGCGCTAAATAGGGAGGGAAGGGGAGAGGGAGAGGGGGGTCGTTTTTATAACCTTCCCCTTTTTATCTATCCATGTCTATATTTATTTTTATATATAAACAGATATAGATATTCACTTGCCTTCCTCATTAAGCGCGTGCGATTCCGCCGCGATGCGTTGAGTCGTCGTGATCGCATGCTGCAGCTTTGCGCGCTGCTCATTGACAAAACGAAGGGCTCTTCGGGGCAGCTGAATTCTTTCCGAGCCCTCGCCATTCGCCGGGGTGGCCAAAAAAACGCCTGCGTTTGAACAAGTCGATCCGCAATTAAACTTTTCAGCTCCTCCGAGATGTGACCTGCGGCGGCCGCGGTCGCCAGGCACGAAAGTACGCTTAAACTGCACGGCTGAAGGCATTTTCCGCTGCCGTTTTGCCATAATTTCTCCACTAACGCCCGTAGTTCACCTTCGGGACGTTCGCGCAGTGTTTTAAGCTGTAAAACAGTTTCTAACTCGCTTATTTGACGGGCCATCCCCGCCTCCCGACGCTCTTCAAGCCTTTGTACGGTGTTTAAATCCGCGGCATTGATGAGGTCATGCACGGAGCACCAACTCGCAAAACGAGCCCATTTTGTAATCGGCTGTTGCCCCATCGACGACGACGGCGAGGACTCCAAAATGCGCTGAAAAAGCACCAGCGCGCGAGAAACGAACGCCTTAAAACGACTGCGCTCGTCGGAAGTGAGGGAAATCAGCGTCGTGGCCGTGGGAGGAGCTTCCGCGGTGCTAGGCCCCTCCACCATTATGGGGTCCTCCTCTTTCTCTTTCTCCTTCTCCTTCTCGTCTCCGTTTCCTTTTCTTCTTCTTCTTCTTTGGCCTTTTCCTCGATAGGCTTTTCCTCGGCGTTATTTTCCGTTCGCGAGCCCCCAGGTAGCGTGAGCAATCGCCGTGCCTTCGAAATTAATTTGCTATTAAGCTGACATTTAATTGTGTAAGAGAGGAGTTGCTCCGCGCGCTCGCTGACCCCAGCGGCTTCCTCTTGCTCCTCCGGGGGAAAGAAAAAGGCCTCCATTTTTTTTACACATCGCAGCATCCCGTCAATATCACGACAAAGCTCCACACGTCGTTGAAGATGCCCAACGGGGTCGATTTTAGCGAGCCTTTGAAGAAGTTCCTTTGGCGTGAGCAGCGAAGGCTCGGCTCCGGTAAGCGGACGAAGATCAACCCCCCATCCTCCTCGCCCACAGCGAAGGATAAACTCGTGCGCCTGCGGCGTCATCGACGTCTTGGCGTTTAAACTGTACAACGCCAGAAGTTTTTCTAACAAAAAAGCGACCTCGTTTTTGTACGCACGCGTTAGTTCCTCGTAAAGGGTCTCTGGGCGATTGCTTAGGGCTTGCAAAAGCCGGTTAACGTTCTTGGGGTCGTGGAAAACCTCGTCGGCGACGTGCTCGCGGACGTACGCGGCGATCTCTGCGGCATCTTCCAACTTTCTGTAAAGCGCCGTAAACGCGGAAATGGTCTTTTCCGATCTTTTTTTCACAGACCCCCCGCAGGAGAGTCTTCAACGTCGCGGTTCTCGGCCTTTTCCTCCCCATTTTTAGCAAGCTCCTCCACAAAGGCTTGCGGGGTGGATTTCTCTTCCCTAATCCGCTTGCGCGTGCGTGGGCGATGGGGCCTGCGCGCGGCGTTGACTACTCCCCTTCCATAACTTCCTCTTTCTCCTCCTCGCCTTCCTTCTCCTTTTATATCGAGTGGCCTAAATATTTTTCTTTCCCCACCATTGCTGTGACGTCGGTACGAGGGCTGCTTAGGGGATTCACTATGTCCTGAGTTCGCGAGGTTGTCAGCCTGCGGGGGCGTAGGTGGTGCCTCTGACATGAGAAGAAGCACTACCTGAGATGATAACCTAAGCGCTTTCAAAACCTTTTTTTTTTTTGTAGTGTTTGAGGGAAAAAAAAAGAAATAAAGGAATGCCAACTGGGTTCGTTCTTTGCCTTTTTCTTTTTGTGATCCCCCCATTTCACATGCACGGAATCATTGGGTAGGCATTTTTAGTATTACAATTATTATTAAAAAAAAGATCATTAAAAAGATGTGACAGGGGATTTCACCCATGAGCTTAAGCGTAATAAAAAGGATAAAAAAAGACATCTAAACAAAAAAGGAGGAGAAAAAAAATCAATCGCCCGAAAGGCACGAATAATTCGGTAACTCTTCGACAACGCTATACCGCTGGCATCGTGCTCAAATACCTAATCTCTACGTTTTTTTGGAAAAAAAAATGCTAATGAATCGTATTCCTTTATGATTGTTTTTTAAGCATTCTCCCCCTTCTTTTCGGCCCTAACATTTCTAGAAAAAGGAAAAAAGAAAAAAACCTGCATAACAACTACGCCATGTAGCTCGCATTCTAGAGACAGGAAGGGGGAGGAGGGGGTCTCTTAAGGCTTCGGGCTTCCCTCCCCCCTTCGTTTTTATCCTTTTCGTTTCTTTTCCTTTCTTCTATTGTATTTCTTCACGATGGAACTACTCTAGGCGATTATTTTGTAAAATTTGGCATCGGAGAGGGCAGCGCGGAGTTGGGGCTTTGGAGGTCCCCCCCACTAAGGCTAACGTACATAGACGTCGGTCTGGTCGCCTGCTGTGGTTCTTCTTTGCTTTCGTCCACCTTTGATCCCGGCTTGCGAATGCGAAAGCCGTAAATCCGCGGGACGTACTTTTGGGCAGGTTTGCTGATCACTAGCCCATTACTACGCATTTGCATGAGCAAAAAATGCGCAAAGGTGGTGCCCCAGAACGCTCCGTCCAACGTTTTATGCCGGCTTGAGCGGGGATAATAAATATCCTGACATTTCGGGCAGAAAATCTTCACGGAGCTCTCCCGCACGATATCACTTTGCCCAACAGGCAAAACTGCCTGACCTCCACAAAAGACCCTAGGGCAGATCCCAAATTCGCGCTGAATGAATTTTTCTTCCATTAATTTGAGCCCTCTATTGGTGGTAATAAAACGAGCGTGAATGAGCCCATATAACGTCTCTGCAGAGCTTTCCACCAGTCGTCTTTGCTCCTCCACGAGCTCCGTATTGCTCAGCATTTCTGCGTCTAAAATAATATCCAAGGCGTAGTGATAAAACGACACCATCGTTGCCAAACCTGTGAGGTTAAATTCATTTGTGATGAATTCGCGATCGACCATGCAGAAAAATTCATTTCCCTTGAGTTCACAAAACCACGTAATCCATGAAGAACATTCCTCATCCGCGTCTATGCCGTAAGTCCCAATGTCCACCGAAAACTCATCCATTTACATAGAAATTGTAAAAAAGAAAAAAACAGTAATCCCCAAAAAAAGGGAGAGCCCCCTTTTTTTTTTTTTTTCCCCTATATGAAATCAGGACTGTCCCACACTAATAAGCCCTCCTAACTAGTTCCCTAACAATAATAATAATAAAAAAACAGAAAAACAACACGTTCAAGGTTAAGGAAGAAAGAAAGGTACTAGAACGCCGCGTTAATATACGAGCACCCTATGGAAAAAGGGGGAGGGGGAAGGATAGAAATGAAAGTATGTATAATATTTCCTACCTGAAGACATCTACGCCTAAAGCACATTTATTTTTTTTTTAATTAAAAGGAAGAAAGAGAACCAAAAGTGGAGGAGAAAAGGTGGAAACAAACTTTTCATTGCCCATATATTCATAGGTACACACACACACACACACACACACACACACACACACAAAAAAGTGCATAATGTCCATATGGAAAACAAGTTCTGCTCTTGTTAAACATAAACACAGATAATACGTATACCGAAGTCTTATATAAATATATGTATATATATTTTTGTGACGGTATAAGTTACCAAGAGCTTATGAGATTTTTAAAGTTGACTTTAGAGGGGGGGTTACCTTCTATTATTCTCAAAACATTATTAAAGGGTCAACGTTAAAAGCTTCACACAAGAGAATCGATCATAAAAGCATGTTCTTCAATCATGTAATGAACCCTCCTCCCCCTTCAAAAAAAAAAAAGCATATCCATATCACCAAACTCCGTCGCCGTCAGGCTTACTTTACTATTTCGTTTTCCTCCCTTTTTTTTTCCCCTTCTTTTTCTCTATCTCCAATCTATGATAAAAACAAGACAAAGAGGACCAACACCAAAAATATATACGCCACATGATTTAGAAGGAAATTTTTACAGAAAGGCTAACAATATTATCTATATCATTCAAGCTTCCCATGTAAAGAGAAAGGAATAAAGTTAACACCACTACCCCAAAAATGCTTTGGGGGCCAGGAGTATAAAAATCAAGAGACGTGAATACTCCAAGTACCTAAAACATGTACCTATCTTCTAAAAAAAAAAAATTTCTTATTTTCTTTCTTAAATAATAAAAAAATCCATACGAACGCACCCAGCTTTTGTATCGATGCAATAGTACCTATAACTACGAATAGTTTACACACAAGAAGAAAGGAAGGAAAAAAAAAAGAGAAAACAGTGTAAAAAATGCTACCGTGTTAGTACTCTTCTTGTTTTTTCCTGATCCAGTCCCACTAGTCCTTTCCTTTCCCTGTTAATCTTTACTCTCCTCCCCCCCCCAAAAAAACAAACAAAAAAACGAAGCAGCATGGGCTACAACACACGCTTTGCGTGTGCGAAGGGGAGGAAGAGGCGGGAAAAAAGAAAAAAAAAGAGAGGTAGAGGGCGTATTATTTTTATAACACTTACCATCTTTTTTCTCCATTTTTTTTTTTTTTTTTCTTATCCCTTGGGGGGGGGGAATGTGAACAAGTTCTAAAAAAAAAAAAAAAAAAAAAAAAGGACTTATACCGGCTTCCTCTTGCTGTTTAACCAACTGACGAGCCCAACGCCGTAGGGCGTTTGCTGGAGCTCCACGCGATGTGCGGTGAGCCAGGTTAAAAATTGCCCCTCCAACGACGCCGCCTCCTGCCGTTCCCCATCGCTGATTCGCGGGGGCTGTCCGGAGGCGAACGCCGTCAGCTGCTCGCAAATATGCCGGACGACGTAGTTGCCAAACTGATGGGTCGCGACCTGGACCATCAACATCTCCCCCCGCTCCAGCAGCGACTTCGCCAGTCGAAGAATAATTTGCCTACCTTCCAGCACACTCGCGGACGCGATGATCGCCCGCTCAACGCAGTTCGACGCGAATTTTTGCATGCTCATGCTAAAAATATTGGCAACGATGGCGTCGAAGGCGATGCGGAGGGTGTTCTCCACCTCCGAGCCCGGGACCGCGCGGGGGGCGAGCTCGAGGAAGAAGGTTTGGGCGACATAATTGCCATAGTTATGCACCACCATCTCCCGCACCCGTCCCGCAAGCTCCTTCAGCAGCTGAGAGCATTGCCCCACAAAGCGCCTGTGCGGGGCGCTCGCGGGGGGCGTCTTTTCGGCCTCCAGGATCGCATCCGCGAAGTGGGGGATCATCACCTGCACGGAACGACAGGCTACGATGTGCTCCGCGAGGAGTTGAATGCGCGTGAGCCCTGCGCCGTCCTCGGTATTTTGCTGCTGTCGGGCGCTTTCCTTCTCGGACGGGGCCCCTGCCCCTCCGCTGCTGTTAGGATGAGGAGTATTCGTAGTGGTGTTCGTATTCGTCATCCCGGGAACGAGCCATTGCCCGGACGAAAACGAGGAGGCGACGGCGTAGAAAAACTGCCAACTTCGCGGGGCCTCCGGGACGCGGTACTCCTCTAAACTTCGGGGCGCGTGCGAGGTGTTCGGGTCTGGCCGCTCGCCCTCGGCCGGGGCGTCCTCGCCCGAAGGGGCGTCCTCCAGACGGGGCTGTTGGGTTTGCGGTAAAGCCGCGGCCCCATGGCCGCCGTCGTCGGGCTCGCGGTTGTCCCGCCCGCGTTTAACGCCGCGCGAGCCCGACGGGGGGTTCCGCTCTCGACGATTCAACGCGACCTCGAAGGTGCGATAATTCGGCCGCAGCGCGCGAATAAGGCTGATGACCATGCAGCTCCCGCCATTTCCGCTTAACACCGTAATCCCGTAGTGCGCAAAGCAGCGGCACAACACCTCGACCTCGTCGTCGTTCGGCGGGGCGATGGGGCCCTCCTCGGTGGTCGAGTCCCCCATGCGCAGCCCAAAGCACTCGAAGACCAAACGCGAGGTTAAGATACCGGCGAAAAACGACTTGAAAAGCTCCTCCGCGCCCGAGGGCGAACGCGCGGTGGGGGCTTGCCCCATGTACTCAAAAAAGCCCCGACGTTTGCTGGGCTGCGCGAGCGCGATTTTCAGCAGCTCGCACCCCTGCGGGGAGGCGAGGAGGGCGGCTTTGGTGAATTTCTCCTGCCCAGCAGAGCCCGGGGCCCCGCTGGCGGGGCCGCCCTGCTGCCCAGGGGCCTCCGCCGGCGGCTCCTCCCGGGCCTGGCTAGTCGTTTGCTCCTCCTGGGAGTCGTTTTCGGCTTCGTTGGGGGCCTTTGCCTCCCCCGCGCCGGCCGCGACGGAGGAGCAGGCCTCCTGCACGAGCCGCACAAAAAAGCCCGTGGAGGCCGCCGAGTCCTCGCGAAGGACGTCGGCGACGGCGTCGAAGGTCTTGCGGTTGGACATCATCTCCCGGATGAGCTCCCGCGGGTCCGCCGCGCGGACGTCGACGATGCCGTCGTCCTGGGCAGGGGGCTTGTCAAAAGGCAGCAGATGCCCTAAGATCGCGCTTAACTGCACGAACAGGTGCCGAGGGATGGTCGCGCCGCTGTCGAGGTCCACAAATCGCCCGCCATCCTCGCTCAGCACGGAGCAGACGTCCCCGAACGTCCTCGCGGTGTCTGGGGAGAGGAAGATGTCCTCGGCGGCCCTCGGGATCATCACGCGCGCCGCGAGGTAGCGTTTTTCGACCACCACTAGAAAGCGCAGGGCTGCCCGCGCAGGTGTTGGTTCATGCGAAAGATAACATTCTGCGGGGCGATGCCGTCGAGCCCCCCGCGGCGGCCGAGCTCCTCCAGCCGCTCGAAGGTGTCCAAATGGACGATGAACGACGGGGCGACGCGCGCGCCGGGGCCGAAGGCGGGGCCCCCGCCCCCTCCGCGTCCCCGCGCCCCGGCCCCCCCCCCCCGCGCCCGCCGTAGGGCCAACTGCCCTGCCCGCGTCCACGGTAGCCGCGGAACGGCGGGGCCTCGCCGTAGGGCGACAGGCCGCCCCCCGCGCGCGGGGGCGTAATAGCCCCCGGCTGCAGGGAGTACAGGGGATGGGCATGGGCATGGGCATGCGGCAGATGCAGATGCTGCGGCGGCTGAGGATGCGCATGGGGCTGGTGAAGAGCAGGGTGAAGGTGAAGCTGCGGCTGCGGCGGTTGAAGGGAATGGTGCGGGTGGGAGAGCGGGGGGGTTGCTGGGGAGGGTAGTAGCCGACTTTGCCCTCCGGCGCGGGCCCACCACTGGCGTAGGGCTGGTGCGAGTACGATTGCGGGGGCGGCATCGGCACCGCATTCCAGTCATACCCACGTCGATAAAACCGCTGGGGTCCTGCGGTTGCGCGGGGGCTGCTGCTGCTGCTGCTGCTGCTGCTGCTGGGCTGCTGTGGGGATGGGTGGTGGGGTTGGTGGGAAGGGGGCATGCCGGCGTACCTATCCCCAGGCATCTGAGGAGGATAGCCGCCGTCGCCGCTGTACGGGGAGGGTGGCCGCGATGGGGCAGATATCCCCCGCCGCCGCCGCCTTGGAAGGGCGGCACCACACCGCTACTCATCGGGGCTGCTGCCTGCGGCACCGGAGGACCTCCCCCCATCGCACCGCGCCCTCCACGATAATAACCGGCACCCCCTCCCACCCCTCTGGCATACCCGCTATGATTAGGATTCCGATAGGGATCGTGAGGGATGCCAGGGTTATTAGTGTTATTCCTATTGCCGCCGTTACCGTCCATTTGATGCTGAACCTTGTAAAAAAGGCAGTGTCGGAGATTGCCCCTTTTTTTTCTTTTTGTGTGTGTGGGGGTGGGTCTACTTCAGCTCAGAATATGACGCAGCTCCAGTAACACGGAGTGATAAATTTATGCTAATAAAAAAGAGTTAATGACGCTTCTCTCCTATCGAAGTTAAGTGGAGAAATGCTAACGCAAAAAACTTTTCACGAAAAGGAGCTTTTTTTTTTTTTGACAAGAGTTCTAAGCCTAAGTTTTTTTTAAAGACGGAAATGAAGCGGGGAAAAATTGGTACGATAACGGACTGTGCTGATCCTAGAGACTATCGAAATCATTATTAGTAAAAATTAATAAGCCAAATTGATAGTTTTAGTTTATCTACTTCCGAAAAAAGCAATTCAGTGGCTAATTGTATGTTTGTACATATTGTGATTCACATTCATACACACATATATCTATATCTATATAGATACAGATATGTATATGTATTTTGCAAGGGTCAATCTCCCAGAAAAGGGAAACGGGATGCATTCCTCCGCGACTTTATTTACCAGTGAGTCTTTCGGTAGGAAGAACCCCCCAACCCATCGTTCATCTCGGCCACGGTAAGCCGTGATTCGGCCTCTTTTGTGGTCTCCACCGCCTGCTTTAACTCCCCATGAGTAAGGCAACCGGCCTGAAATCGACATTCTGTGTTGGGCCCATTTTTTACCATCGACGGCGGTTCGCAAGGCTTTTCAAGAGATTCTGTTTTCATGAAGTTCTTCTGTAGGTTTTTGAAGAACCTGGGAGACCATTTCATACGATATTCGCGATGACGAAATTCCAAAAACCCGATTCCAACGTCAATGCTTAGGGTGGATGTCGGATTACGATGGGTGTACTTTCCAATCTCAGCAATAGAATCCTTTATAGCAGCCTCGGCAACAAAGCGGTTGACCCCGGCCATGTCCGCGATGGCGGGGTAGCTAATATAGCACGGCACTGTTGCATGGTAATGGGCATCTTTCATCAGCAATGCGTTCTGGAAGTGGAATTTGGAGGTGAAATCAGGCAGGAGGACAATTTGGGGCTTGTTAAACACACGGGAGCTTTCGTCAAAGTACTGGCTCTTTTTCACTTTGATGCTTGCATGCAAGAAGTTCGGCACAATGACCGACTTTTTGATGGCAAGCAGATCCCCTATTTGTTGGCCTAGGGCAACCCATATGCGATTCACTATGCGGGCATCGCCTTTTCCATTAGTCTGCAAGTGAAAAAGTCCCCTAGTATTCGCCACAACCTCTGCAATCTCCCCGAAGCAACCGCGACAGGTTCTTCCGGAGTGCGTGTGCTGAATATTCGATGAGTGTTCCATTATCATAATCTGCACAAAAGCGCCTAGTTAATATGAGGAAAAGGCAATACTTTACCTTGGTACTTCGAATATGGATATGATGAGTAAAAAGCAATGTATAAGATCTCAACATTCCAGGGAAGGGGGGCAGAATTAGCTGCCGCTGAACAATTATCTGTAGGAAAGAGTGAATCCATAGAGTGTGAGTTTTTTATCAATTTTTTTTTTTTGATATTTAAAAGAACAATAACTAAATAAACCAGTTAGTGAGCGCTTCTCATGTTGTCCGATGCGAGATACATCTTCGAACACCCTTCTCGTCTCACGTTATTGTGCCTTTTTACCAGCCCCCCCGACAAACCAGTGCGTGCGTAGAGGGGTAGACGGTCATCCTACTGCTCCCAGACGTTGTCGTTGCGCTCGGCCCATCCGAGGTCCTCCTCGACGGCGGGTGCGGGCGCCTCGGCGGCGTCCTTCTCCACGCACTTCTTGGCCTCTTCGGGGTCGCGGTAGAAGAAGAGGTCCACCTTCACGTCCCACTGCAACGACCGCGAGATCGTCCCGCGCAGGCGCAGCACCTCGCGTGCGAGCATCCAGTACATCATCCCGATCGAGTTCCGCCCGCGGTTATTGCACGGGATCGCGATGTCGACAAACTCCAGACATGAGTCCGTATCGCAGAAGGCGATTACCGGGATGTTCACCAATGCGGCCTCGCGGATCGCCTGGTGATCCGTGCGCGGGTCCGTCACGACCAGCACGCGCGGCTGCATGAACTTCTTCTGGATCTGGTTCGTCAGCGTACCCGGGATGAACCGCCTCTCGCTGTACGTCGTCCCCAGATGCTCCGAAAACTTGTAGATCGCGCGCTGGCCGAACAGCCGCGTCGAGCACACGCACACGTCCTTCGGGTTCTCCACCGCCGCGATCACGCGGGCCGCCAGGACGAGCTTCTCCCACAGCGCGTGCAGGTCAATGATGTTTGTCCCCTCCTTCGTGCGGCTGTGGATGTACTTCCCTCATCGCGTTGCTCTGGTTCTTCGTGCCGATGTGGCAGTGCATCGCCAGCAGCTTCTGCACGTCGCTCTCCTTCATGCGAAGGACCTTCGAGCCGGATGCAATAGACGTCATGGTTGTGGTGTGTAAGTAGTGAATGGAAGTGTAAAAAGCACTAACCCATACGTACAAAGGGGATTCGAAGAAATAAAAAAAAAAAAAAGGGAGAGGGGGGAAGTAAGCAATAGTGAAAGAAGAAAAGAGCTATGAATAAGCCCCCCAAAAAAACTGACTTTGACATTGCGTAACTGCGACGGTATAGAATCACTAAATGATTCCAGACAGATCTCGAAGGCCATAAAACTACAATAAAAATTAAACCGAGTACACTTAATTTACCTCATCTATAAAAGGCCGCTGTCGCAGCCGTTTACCAAAAATACCAATCATTCTTTTTTTCCTCTCTCTTTACACGAAGGGACCCATTTGTTAGGGACGGCAGGACAATTGTGTTACCCTTCCTTTTTTTTTTTTTAGCATGGATACACTGAAGTAACCGCCCCGCACAGCTGTTAGGCCCTTTCTGACAGAAAGGATTCAGCGCCTTGTGGCGAGGAGTAAGATGTTCTCCCCTCCCTCCTCCCCCTTCCTCTTGTTTTCGAGGTAATAGCGAGGCGAAAAAAAAAACACTGAGGAAGGCTTTGAATGAATGTGTATCATTCTCACCACAGGAGCAGAAAAGACTCAAGCTCCTTTTGGTTTGTTCAACAAAAGGGGTTTATAGTTCGTTCATGAAAAAGATCATGTGAGGTTTTCTATATTATTGTCGTCATGTCCTACTTTTT
>JAHSUH010004866.1:0-26256 GCA_025388415.1 Cynanchum wilfordii | reverse complement strand
TCCCACATTTTACGATTTTCATCATAAATTTTACTATTTTAAGAAACTAAAACAACTTACCATTTTTTCCGAGATATCTTTTCATTTTCTTTATTAACTTTACTATTGGAAGAAACTAAAACATCTTACCATTTTTTTCCATATATCTTACCAATTTCTTTATAAATTTTACTATTTGAAGAAACTAAAAAATCTTACCATTTTTTCTACACATCTTACCATTTTGTTTATTAATTTTACTATTTGAAGAAACTAAAACATCTTACCATTTTTTCTATAAATCTTACCATTTTCTTTACAAATTTTACTATTTGAAGAAGCTAAATACCTTACCATTTGTTTTATTATGTTTGGCGTAGAGAGGAAAACAGTTGTACATGAGATCTTTTTTTCTTGTCCATTCTTTTTGTGTACTTATAATCTATTTAAGGAGCACCAGTTTTCAAACATATTTGGATAACTTTCTTTTTCATACACCTAAGAGGAAAGATGGACAATTATTTAAAAATATGTTTACTTAGCATCATATTTTTTCTTTTAACCAAGTAAGTATCATCTCTTCTTGTAAATAAAACCCATATGGTTAAGTGTTTGAGAATATATTAATATGGTTGTTTCACTATTTATAATAGAACCTAGTTTATTTCTGCTAAAAATTCTATGATGAATGTAAAAATTATGTGAACACCACAACCAAATATTTTTTATATTTATTTAATTTTATTTAAAAAGGTTAGGTTTAAAATTGTATTTGGCTCTTTTAATTTCTCTATATCTCTGATGCTCTCTTTCTTTTTCTCTCTTCCCTTTGCGGCACGGGGTTCTCGGAATAGAAAATGGAAGAGAAGTAGCAAGAAAACTAATAGGGAACAACCAACTTATCCAACTTTGTTCTTGTGATGGCAAGTCTCATGATAATTGTGCCTTTTGTGGCCTTGAATGCTTTGTTAGTTCTACATGTCCAACTTGTCCTCTAATTTATACATGCGATAAACGGGAGTAATAAAAACTCTGTTTTGATATATATCTTAATATGCATATTTGGATATTTGGATATCCAATACTTATAACTTCTAAATATAAGATTAGATAGGGAGTTTCAATCCCTATTTATGAAAGCTAACTCTAGTCAATATTCCATTTTCTCCCTCTCATATCCTTTTTTACAGTATCTTGTACAATTTTATGCTCTATCTAGAAAACTCACATGATTGCATGAAAGATGTGAAGAAGAAGAGAAAGGGGGGAAAAAAAGAAGAAGAAAGAGGGAAAAGAGGGGAATATATATAACTATAGTGTTTTAATAATTCCCTTATTTTTACTTATATTTACACTCTAGGTTTATTCCTTATATTATAATTATTATTCTATTCAATTAGTATTTATATATTCCATCAAAGATATAACAAACTATCCACATGAGACTATATCAACAACATTTTATTTTTAAGGTTATAATATTAGATGATGTTGTAGTGCAATCTATCAAAAGGTTGCGTCCAATGCAACTATGGACCAAAGCAATAAATGAATTACAAGTGTACTTTGGTAACCTTCAATGGTAGGTTAACAAGTTAATGGGAGATGTGACATTTTGTATGTTTGACACATCATTAAAAATTACATATTCAATAAGTTACCAACAAATTTTGACAAAATAAAATAACAATATAATATTATAATAATAATTTGTATCCATTTTAAAGTAAATATAAGCATAAAAATCGTAAGTTTGATACGGAAAATGATAAGTTATCTCAATTTTGATAAATATCTTACCATTTATTTTTCACAAATCTTACTATTGATGATAAAATCAAAACAACTTACAATTTTCTTTATAAATTTTACTATTTCAAGAAAATTAGAAATCTTACCCCTTTTTTCCACAAATCTTACTATTCAAGATTTTGGTCACTTAAGTTTATTAATATAAGTTGAATAAAGAATATAGTAACTTTTACAACGAAAAATGGTAAGTTATGAAGTTCTTTTAAACATCTTACCATTTTTTCCACAAATGTTACCATTTTTTTTTAAAAAAAAATCTTACTATTCAATATTTTTGTCACTTAACGTAAGTTATGAAGTTTTATAACCATCTTACCATTTTTTTCACAAATATTACTATTAATGAAAAAATCAAAAGATATTATTTTTTGAAAAGTAAATTTTATTTCAAGAAACAAAAACATTTTACAATTTTTTTTCACAAATGTTACCATTTTTTCCACAAACACAAAACATCCTACCATTTTTCACTAATCTTACAATTTTATTTATCAATTTTACTATTTGAAAAAGTTAAAACATCTTACCATTGTCTTTATAAATTTTACTATTTGAAAAAACTAAAACATCTTACCAAAATTTCCACACATTTTACGATTTTCTTTATAAATTTTTCTATTTTAAGAAACTAAAACAACTTACCATTTTTTCCAGATATCTTTCCATTTTCTTTATTAATTTTACTATTGGAAGAAACTAAAATATCTTACCATTTTTTTCCACACATCTTACGATTTTCTTTATAAATTTTACTATTTTAAGAAACTAAAACAACTTACCATTTTTTCCAGATATCTTTCCATTTTCTTTATTAATTTTACTATTTGAAGAAACTAAAATATCTTACCATTTTTTCCACACATTTTAAGATTTTCTTTATAAATTTTACTATTTTAAGAAACTAAAACAACTTACCATTTTTTCCAGATATCTTTCCATTTCTTTATTAATTTTACTATTGGAAGAAACTAAAACATCTTACCATTCTTTTCCATATCACTTACCAATTTCTTTATTAATTTTACTATTTGAAGAAACTAAAAAATCTTACCATTTTTTCCACATTTTAGATTTTCTTCATAAATTTTAATTATTTGAAGAAACTAAAATTATTTACCATTTTTTCCACACATTTTACGATTTTCTTCATAAATTTTACTATTTTAAGAAACTAAAACAACTTACCATTTTTTCCAGATATCTTTCCATTTTCTTTATTAATTTTACTATTGGAAGAAACTAAAACATCTTAAATTTTGAAGAAAAAAAATCTACCATTTTTTCCATATATCTTACCAATTTCTTTATAAATTTTACTATTTGAATGAACTAAAAAATCTTACCATTTTTTCTACACATTTTAAGATTTTTTCTTTAAATTTTACTATTTGAAGAAAACTAAAAAATCTTACCATTTTTTCCACACATTTTACGATTTTCTTCATAAATTTTACTATTTTAAGAAACTAAAACAACTTACCATTTTTTCCAGATATCTTTCCATTTCTTTATTAATTTTACTATTGGAAGAAACTAAAACATCTTACCATTCTTTTCCATATCACTTACCAATTTCTTTATTAATTTTACTATTTGAAGAAACTAAAAAATCTTACCATTTTTTCCACACATTTTACGATTTTCTTCATAAATTTTACTATTTTAAGAAACTAAAACAACTTACCATTTTTTCCAGATATCTTTCCATTTTCTTTATTAATTTTACTATTGGAAGAAACTAAAACATCTTACCATTTTTTTCCATATATCTTACCAATTTCTTTATTAATTTTACTATTTGAAGAAACTAAAAAATCTTACCATTTTTTCCACACTTTTCCATTTTCTTTATTAATTTTACTATTTGAAGAAACTAAAACATCTTACCATTTTTTTCCAATATATCTTACCATTTTCTTTATTAATTTTACTATTTGAAAAACTAAAACATCTTACCATTTTTTACACATTTTTTTTTTAATTTTACTATTTGAAGAAACTAAAAATCTTACCATTCTTTTCCATATCTTTCCATTTTCTTTATTAATTTTACTATTGGAAGAAACTAAAACATCTTACCATTTTTTCCATATATCTTACCAATTTCTTTATAAATTTTACTATTTGAAGAAACTAAAAAATCTTACCATTTTTTCCACACATTTTACGATTTTCTTTATTAATTTTACTATTTGAAGAAACTAAAAAACTTCCTACCATTTTTCCATATATCTTTCCATATTTCTTTATTAATTTTACTATTTGAAGAAACCTAAAACATCTTACCATTTTCTTTTCCATATCTTACCTTTTCTAATTTTATTTAAAAAATAATTTTTTTTATTATCATTTTCTTAATTTACTATTTGAATAAACTAAAATCTTACTTACCATTTTTTCCACATTTCTACGATTTTCTTCATAAATTTTACTATTTTAAGAAACTAAAACACTTACCATTTTTTTCCGGATATCTTTCCATTTTCTTTATTAATTTTACTATTGGAAGAAACTAAAACATCTTACCATTTTTTTCCATATATCTTACCAATTTTTTAATTAAATTTTACTATTTGAAGAAACTAAAAAAATCTTACCATTCTTTCTACATCTTACCATTTTCTTTATTAATTTTACTATTTGAAGAAACTTAAACATCTTACCATTCTTTTCCATATATCTTACCAATTTCTTTATTAATTTTACTATTTGAAGAAACTAAAAAATCTTACCATTTTTTCCACACATTTTACGATTTTTCTTCATAAATTTTACTATTTTAAGAAACTAAAACAACTTACCATTTTTTCCAGATATCTTTCCATTTTCTTTATTAATTTTACTATTGGAAGAAACTAAAACATCTTACCATTTTTTTCCATATATCTTACCAATTTCTTTATAAATTTTACTATTTGAAGAAACTAAAAAATCCTTACCATTTTTTCTACACATTTTACGATTTTCTTCATAAATTTTACTATTTGAAACTAAAACTTCTTACCATTTTTTCCATATATCTTTCCATTTTCTTTATTAAATTTTACTATTTGAAGAAACTAAAAAATCTTACCATTTTTTTCCAATATCTTACGATTTTCTTTATAAATTTTACTATTTTAAGAAACTAAAAAATCTTACCCATTTTTTCCAGATATCTTTCCATTTTCTTTATTAATTTTACTATTGGAAGAAACTAAAACATCTTACCATTTTTTTCCATATATCTTACCAATTTCTTTATTAATTTTACTATTTGAAGAAACTAAAAAATCTTACCATTTTTTCCCACATTTTATGATATTTTTCATAAATTTTACTATTTGAAGAAACTAAAAAACTACCATTTTTTCCAGATATCTTTCCATTTTCTTTATTAATTTTACTATTTGAAGAAACTAAAACATCTTACCATTTTTTTCCATATATCTTACCAATTTCTTTTATTAATTTTACTATTTGAAGAAACTAAAAATCTTACCATTTTTTTCCACATATCTTACCATTTTCTTTATTAATTTTACTATTTGAAGAAACTAAAAATCTTACCATTTTTTCCACACATCTTACGATTTTCTTTATAAATTTTACTATTTTAAGAAACTAAAACACTTACCATTTTTTCCAGATATCTTTCCATTTCTTTATTAATTTTACTATTGGAAGAAACTAAAACATCTTACCATTTTTTTCCATATAACTTACCAATTTCTTTATTAAATTTTACTATTTGAAGAAACTAAAAAAATCTTTTTTTCCATATTTTTTTTTTTTTCTTATTAATTTTACTATTGGAAGAAACTAACAAACCACTTACTCCTTTTTTCCATATATCTTACCAATTTCTTTATTAATTTTACTATTTGAAGAAACTAAAAATCTTACCATTTTTTTCACATATCCTTACGATTTTCTTTATAAATTTTACTATTTGAAGAAACTAAAAATTCTTACCATTTTTTCCAGATATCTTTCCATTTTCTTTATTAATTTTACTATTGGAAGAAACTAAAACATCTTACCATTTTTTCCATATATCTTACCAATTTCTTTATTAATTTTACTATTTGAAGAAACTAAAAAAATCTTACCATTTTTTCTACACATCTTACCATTTTCTTTATTAATTTTACTATTTGAAGAAACTAAAACTCTTACCATTCTTTTCCATATATCCTAAATTTTCTTTATTAATTCTACTATTTGAAGAAACTAAAATATCTTACCATTTTTTCCAATACATTTTACGATTTTCTTTATAAATTTTACTATTTGAAGAAACTAAAAAAACTTACCATTTTTTCCAAATATCTTTCCATTTTCTTTATTAATTTTACTATTGGAAGAAACTAAAACATCTTACCATTTTTTTCCATATATCTTACCAATTTCTTTATAAATTTTACTATTTGAAGAAACTATAAAAAATCTTACCATTCTTTCTACACATCTTACAATTTCCTTTATTAATTTTACTATTTGAAGAAACTTAAACATCTTACCATTCTTTTCCATATATCTTACCATTTTCTTTATTAATTTTACTATTTGAAGAAACTAAAAAATCTTACCATTTTTTCCACACATTTTCGGATTTTCATTATAAATTTTACTATTTTAAGAAACTAAAACAACTTACCATTTTTTCCCAGATATCTTTCCATTTTCTTTATTAATTTTACTATTGGAAGAAACTAAAACATCTTACCATTTTTTTCCATATATCTTACCAATTTCTTTATAAATTTTACTATTTGAAGAAACTAAAAAATCTTACCATTTTTTCTACACATCTTACCATTTTCTTCATAAATTTTACTATTTGAAGAAACTAAAAATCTTACCATTTTTTCCACACATTTTATGATTTTCTTCATAAATTTTACTATTTTAAGAAACTAAAACAACTTACCATTTTTTCCAGATATCTTTTCATTTTCTTTATTAACTTTACTATTGGAAGAAACTAAAACATCTTACCATTTTTTAATTTTATTTTTTTTTTCTAGAGAAGAAGATTTTTTTTATATATCTTACCAATTTCTTTATAAATTTTACTATTTGAATGAACTAAAAAATCTTACCATTTTTTCTACACATTTTACGATTTTCTTCATAAATTTTACTATTTGAAGAAACTAAAAAACTTACCATTTTTTCCACACATTTTACGATTTTCTTCATAAATTTTACTATTTTAAGAAACTAAAACAACTTACCATTTTTTCCAGATATCTTTCCATTTCTTTATTAATTTTACTATTGGAAGAAACTAAAACATCTTACCATTCTTTTCCATATCACTTACCAATTTCTTTATTAATTTTACTATTTGAAGAAACTAAAAAATCTTACCATTTTTTCCACACATTTTACGATTTTTTTCATAAATTTTACTATTTTAAGAAACTAAAACAACTTACCATTTTTTCCAGATATCTTTCCATTTCTTTATTAATTTTACTATTGGAAGAAACTAAAACATCTTACCATTCTTTTCCATATCACTTACCAATTTCTTTATTAATTTTACTATTTGAAGAAACTAAAAAATCTTACCATTTTTTCTACACATTTTACGATTTTCTTCATAAAATTTTACTATTTGAAGAAACTAAAAAATCTTACCATTTTTTCCAGATATCTTTCCATTTTCTTTATTAATTTTACTATTGGAAGAAACTAAAACATCTTACCATTTTTTTCCATATATCTTACCAATTTCTTTATAAATTTTACTATTTGAAGAAACTATAAAAAATCTTACCATTCTTTCTACACATCTTACCATTTTCTTTATTAATTTTACTATTTGAAGAAAACCTAAACGTCTTACCATTCTTTGCCATATATCATAAAAATTTCTTTATTAATTCTACTATCCGAATAAACTAAAATATCTTACCATTTTTTCCACACATTTTACGATTTTCTTTATAAATTTTACTATTTTAAGAAACTAAAACAACCTTGTTTTTTCCAAATATCTTTCCATTTTCTTTATTAATTTTACTATTGGAAGAAACTAAAACATCTTACCATTTTTTTCCATATATCTTACCAATTTCTTGATAAATTTTACTATTTGAAGAAATTATAAAAAATCTTACCATTCTTTCTACACATCTTACCATTTTCTTTATTAATTTTACTATTTGAAGAAACTTAAACATCTTACCATTCTTTTCCATATATCTTACCATTTTCCTTATGAATTTTACTATTTGAGAAAACTAAAAAATCTTACCAATTTTTCCACACATTTTACGATTTTCATCATAAATTTTACTATTTTAAGAAACTAAAACAACTTACCATTTTTTCCAGATATCTTTTCATTTTCTTTATTAACTTTACTATTGGAAGAAACTAAAACATCTTACCATTTTTTTCCATATATCTTACCAATTTCTTTATAAATTTTACTATTTGAAGAAACTAAAAAATCTTACCATTTTTTCTACACATCTTACCATTTTGTTTATTAATTTTACTATTTGAAGAAACTAAAACATCTTACCATTTTTTTCATAAATCTTACCATTTTCTTTACAAATTTTACTATTTGAAGAAGCTAAATACCTTACCATTTGTTTTATTATCGTTGACGTAGAGAGGAAAACAGGTGTACATGAGATCTTTTTTTCTTGTCCATTCTTTTTGTGTACTTATAATCTATTTAAGGAGCACCGGTTTTCAAACATATTTGGATAACTTTCTTTTTCATACACCTAAGAGGAAAGATGGACAATTATTTAAAAATATGTTTACTTAGCATCATATTTTTTGCTTTAACCAGTAAGTATCATCTCTTCTTGTAAATAAAACCCATATGGTTAAGTGTTTGAGAATATATTAATATGGTTGTTTCACTATTTATAATAGAACCTAGTTTATTTCTGCTAAAAATTCTATGATGAATGTAAAAATTATGTGAACACCACAACCAAATATTTTTTATATTTATTTAATTTTTATTTAAAAAGGTTAGGTTTAAAATTGTATTTGGCTCTTTTTAATTTCTCTATATCTCTAGATGCTCTTTTTCTTTTTTTTCTTCCTTTTGCTTGGGCCCGGGTTCTCGGAATAGAAAATGGAAGAGAAGTAGCAAGAAAACTAATAGGGAACAACCAACTTATCCAACTTTGTTCTTGTGATGGCAAGTCTCATGATAATTGTGCCTTTTGTGGCCTTGAATGCTTTGTTAGTTCTACATGTCCAACTTGTCCTCTAATTTATACATGCGATAAACGGGGGTAATAAAAACTCTGTTTTGATATATATCTTAATATGCATATTTGGATATTTGGATATCCAATACTTATAACTTCTAAATATAAGATTAGATAGGGAGTTTCAATCCCTATTTATGAAAGCTAACTCTAGTCAATATTCCATTTTCTCCCTCTCATATCCTTTTTTACAGTATCTTGTACAATTTTATGCTCTATCTAGAAAACTCACATGATTGCATGAAAGATGTGAAGAAGAAGAGAAAGGGGGGAAAAAAAAGAAGAAGAGAGGGGGGAAAAGGGGGGAATATATATAACTATAGTGTTTTAATAATTCCCTTATTTTTACTTATATTTACACTCTAGGTTTATTCCTTATATTATAATTATTATTCTATTCAATTAGTATTTATATATTCCATCAAAGATATAACAAACTATCCACATGAGACTATATCAACAACATTTTATTTTTAAGGTTATAATATTAGATGATGTTGTAGTGCAATCTATCAAAAGGTTGCGTCCAATGCAACTATGGACCAAAGCAATAAATGAATTACAAGTGTACTTTGGTAACCTTCAATGGTAGGTTAACAAGTTAATGGGAGATGTGACATTTTGTATGTTTGACACATCATTAAAAATTACATATTCAATAAGTTACCAACAAATTTTGACAAAATAAAATAACAATATAATATTATAATAATAATTTGTATCCATTTTAAAGTAAATATAAGCATAAAAATTGTAAGTTTGATACGAAAAATGATAAGTTATCTCAATTTTGATAAATATCTTACCATTTATTTTTCACAAATCTTACTATTGATGATAAAATCAAAACAACTTACAATTTTCTTTATAAATTTTACTATTTCAAGAAAATTAGAAATCTTACCCCTTTTTTTCCACAAATCTTACTATTCAAGATTTTGGTCACTTAAGTTTATTAATATAAGTTGAATAAAGAATATAGTAACTTTTACAACGAAAAATGGTAAGTTATGAAGTTCTTTTAAACATCTTACCATTTTTTCCCCAAATCTTACCATTTTTTTTTTAAAAAAAATCTTACTATTCAATATTTTTGTCACTTAACGTAAGTTATGAAGTTTTATAACCATCTTACCATTTTTTTCACAAATATTACTATTAATGAAAAAATCAAAAGATATTATTTTTTGAAAAGTAAATTTTATTTCAAGAAACAAAAACATTTTACAATTTTTTTCACAAATGTTACCATTTTTTCCACAAACACAAAACATCCTACCATTTTTCACTAATCTTACAATTTTATTTATCAATTTTACTATTTGAAAAATTTAAAACATCTTACCATTGTCTTTATAAATTTTACTATTTGAAAAAACTAAAACATCTTACCAAAATTCCACACATTTTACGATTTTCTTTATAAATTTTTCTATTTTAAGAAACTAAAACAACTTACCATTTTTTCCAGATATCTTTCCATTTCTTTATTAATTTTACTATTGGAAGAAACTAAAATATCTTACCATTTTTTCCACACATTTTAAGATTTTCTTTATAAATTTTACTATTTTAAGAAAGTAAAACAACTTACCATTTTTTCCAGATATCTTTCCATTTTCTTTATTAATTTTACTATTGGAAGAAACTAAAATATTTTACCATTTTTTCCACACATTTTAAGATTTTCTTTATAAATTTTACTATTTTAAGAAAGTAAAACAACTTACCATTTTTTCCAGATATCTTTCCATTTCTTTATTAATTTTACTATTGGAAGAAACTAAAACATCTTACCATTCTTTTCCATATCACTTACCAATTTCTTTATTAATTTTACTATTTGAAGAAACTAAAAAATCTTACCATTTTTTCCACACATTTTACGATTTTCTTCATAAATTTTACTATTTTAAGAAACTAAAACAACTTACCATTTTTTTCAGATATCTTTCCATTTCTTTATTAATTTTACTATTGGAAGAAACTAAAACATCTTACCATTCTTTTCCATATATCTTACCAATTTCTTTATAAATTTTACTATTTGAATGAACTAAAAAATCTTACCATTTTTTCTACACATTTTACGATTTTCTTCATAAATTTTACTATTTGAAGAAACTAAAAAATCTTACCATTTTTTCCACACATTTTACGATTTTCTTCATAAATTTTACTATTTTAAGAAACTAAAACAACTTACCATTTTTTCCAGATATCTTTCCATTTCTTTATTAATTTTACTATTGGAAGAAACTAAAACATCTTACCATTCTTTTCCATATCACTTACCAATTTCTTTATTAATTTTACTATTTGAAGAAACTAAAAAATCTTACCATTTTTTCCACACATTTTACGATTTTCTTCATAAATTTTACTATTTTAAGAAACTAAAACAACTTACCATTTTTTCCAGATATCTTTCCATTTCTTTATTAATTTTACTATTGGAAGAAACTAAAACATCTTACCATTCTTTTCCATATCACTTACCAATTTCTTTATTAATTTTACTATTTGAAGAAACTAAAAAATCTTACCATTTTTTTTACACATTTTACGATTTTCTTCATAAATTTTACTATTTGAAGAAACTAAAAAATCTTACCATTTTTTCCGAGATATCTTTCCATTTTCTTTATTAATTTTACTATTGGAAGAAACTAAAACATCTTACCATTTTTTTCCATATATCTTACCAATTTCTTTATAAATTTTACTATTTGAAGAAACTATAAAAAATCTTACCATTCTTTCTACACATCTTACCATTTTCTTTATTAATTTTACTATTTGAAGAAACCTAAACGTCTTACCATTCTTTGCCATATATCATAAAAATTTCTTTATTAATTCTACTATCCGGATAAACTAAAATATCTTACCATTTTTTCCCCATTTCTTTTTTTTTACGCATTTTCTTTATATATTTTTCTTTTTTAAGAAACTAAAACAACTTACCGTTTTTTCCAAATATCTTTCCATTTTCTTTATTAATTTTACTATTGGAAGAAACTAAAACATCTTACCATTTTTTTCCATATATCTTACCAATTTCTTTATAAATTTTACTATTTGAAGAAACTATAAAAAATCTTACCATTCTTTCTACACATCTTATCATTTTCTTTATTAATTTTACTATTTGAAGAAACCTAAACGTCTTACCATTCTTTGCCATATATCATAAAAATTTCTTTATTAATTCTACTATCTGAATAAACTAAAATATCTTACCATTTTTTCCACACATTTTACGATTTTCTTTATAAATTTTACTATTTTAAGAAACTAAAACAACTTACCGTTTTTTCCAAATATCTTTCCATTTTCTTTATTAATTTTACTATTGGAAGAAACTAAAACATATTACCATTTTTTTCCATATATCTTACCAATTTCTTGATAAATTTTACTATTTGAAGAAATTATAAAAAATCTTACCATTCTTTCTACACATCTTACCATTTTCTTTATTAATTTTACTATTTGAAGAAACTTAAACATCTTACCATTCTTTTCCATATATCTTACCATTTTCCTTATGAATTTTACTATTTGAGAAAACTAAAAAATCTTACCAATTTTTCCACACATTTTACGATTTTCATCATAAATTTTACTATTTTAAGAAACTAAAACAACTTACCATTTTTTCCAGATATCTTTTCATTTTCTTTATTAACTTTACTATTGGAAGAAACTAAAACATCTTACCATTTTTTTCCATATATCTTACCAATTTCTTTATAAATTTTACTATTTGAAGAAACTAAAAAATCTTACCATTTTTTCTACACATCTTACCATTTTGTTTATTAATTTTACTATTTGAAGAAACTAAAACATCTTACCATTTTTTCTATAAATCTTACCATTTTCTTTACAAATTTTACTATTTGAAGAAGCTAAATACCTTACCATTTGTTTTATTATGCGGCGGGGGAGAGGGGGGAAAACAGGTGTACATGAGATCTTTTTTTCTTGTCCATTCTTTTTGTGTACTTATAATCTATTTAAGGAGCACCAGTTTTCAAACATATTTGGATAACTTTCTTTTTCATACACCTAAGAGGAAAGATGGACAATTATTTAAAAATATGTTTACTTAGCATCATATTTTTTGCTTTAACCGGTAAGGTATCATCTCTTCTTGTAAATAAAACCCATATGGTTAAGTGTTTGAGAATATATTAATATGGTTGTTTCACTATTTATAATAGAACCTAGTTTATTTCCTAAAAATTCTATGATGAATGTAAAAATTATGTGAACACCACAACCAAATATTTTTTATATTTATTTAATTTTATTTAAAAAGGTTAGGTTTAAAATTGTATTTGGCTCTTTTAATTTCTCTATATCTCTGATGCTCTCTTTCTTTTTCTCTCTTCCCTTTGCAGGCCGGGTTCTCCGGAATAGAAAATGGAAGAGAAGTAGCAAGAAAACTAATAGGGAACAACCAACTTATCCAACTTTGTTCTTGTGATGGCAAGTCTCATGATAATTGTGCCTTTTGTGGCCTTGAATGCTTTGTTAGTTCTACATGTCCAACTTGTCCTCTAATTTATACATGCGATAAACGGGGAGTAATAAAAACTCTGTTTTGATATATATCTTAATATGCATATTTGGATATTTGGATATCCAATACTTATAACTTCTAAATATAAGATTAGATAGGGAGTTTCAATCCCTATTTATGAAAGCTAACTCTAGTCAATATTCCATTTTCTCCCTCTCATATCCTTTTTACGGTTATCTTGTACAATTTTATGCTCTATCTAGAAAACTCACATGATTGCATGAAAGATGTGAAGAAGAAGAGAAAGGGGGGAAAAAAGAAGAAGAAAGAGGGAAAAGAGGGGATATATATATACTATAGTGTTTTAATAATTCCCTTATTTTTACTTATATTTACACTCTAGGTTTATTCCTTATATTATAATTATTATTCTATTCAATTAGTATTTATATATTCCATCAAAGATATAACAAACTATCCACATGAGACTATATCAACAACATTTTATTTTTAAGGTTATAATATTAGATGATGTTGTAGTGCAATCTATCAAAAGGTTGCGAATGCAACTATGGACCAAAGCAATAAATGAATTACAAGTGTACTTTGGTAACCTTCAATGGTAGGTTAACAAGTTAATGGGAGATGTGACATTTTGTATGTTTGACACATCATTAAAAATTACATATTCAATAAGTTACCAACAAATTTTGACAAAATAAAATAACAATATAATATTATAATAATAATTTGTATCCATTTTAAAGTAAATATAAGCATAAAAATTGTAAGTTTGATACAGAAAATGATAAGTTATCTCAATTTTGATAAATATCTTACCATTTATTTTTCACAAATCTTACTATTGATGATAAAATCAAAACAACTTACAATTTTCTTTATAAATTTTACTATTTCAAGAAAATTAGAAATCTTACCCCTTTTTTCCACAAATCTTACTATTCAAGATTTTGGTCACTTAAGTTTATTAATATAAGTTGAATAAAGAATATAGTAACTTTTACAACGAAAAATGGTAAGTTATGAGTTCTTTTAAACATCTTACCATTTTTTCCACAAATCTTACCATTTTTTTTTTTAAAAAAAATCTTACTATTCAATATTTTTGTCACTTAACGTAAGTTATGAAGTTTTATAACCATCTTACCATTTTTTTCACAAATATTACTATTAATGAAAAAATCAAAAGATATTATTTTTTGAAAAGTAAATTTTATTTCAAGAAACAAAAACATTTTACAATTTTTTTTACAAATGTTACCATTTTTTCCCACAAACACAAAACATCCTACATTTTTTCACTAATCTTACAATTTTATTTATCAATTTTACTATTTGAAAAAGTTAAAACATCTTACCATTGTCTTTATAAATTTTACTATTTGAAAAACTAAAACATCTTACCAATATTCCACACATTTTACGATTTTCTTTATAAATTTTCTATTTTTAGGAAACTAAAACAACTTACCATTTTTTCCGATATCTTTCCATTTTCTTTATTAATTTTACTATTGGAAGAAACTAAAATATCTTACCATTTTTTCCACACATTTTACGATTTTCTTTATAAATTTTACTATTTTAAGAAACTAAAACAACTTACCATTTTTTCCAGATATCTTTCCATTTTCTTTATTAATTTTACTATTGGAAGAAACTAAAATATCTTACCATTTTTTCCACACATTTTAGGATTTTCTTTATAAATTTTACTATTTTAAGAAAGTAAAACAACTTACCATTTTTTCCGGATATCTTTCCATTTCTTTATTAATTTTACTATTGGAAGAAACTAAAACATCTTACCATTCTTTTCCATATCACTTACCAATTTCTTTATTAATTTTACTATTTGAAGAAACTAAAAAATCTTACCATTTTTTCCACACATTTTACGATTTTCTTCATAAATTTTACTATTTTAAGAAACTAAAACAACTTACCATTTTTTCAGATATCTTTCCATTTTCTTTATTAATTTTACTATTGGAAGAAACTAAAACATCTTACCATTCTTTTCCATATATCTTACCAATTTCTTTATAAATTTTACTATTTGAATGAACATAAAAATCTTACCATTTTTTTCCACATTTTACGATTTTCTTCATAAATTTTACTATTTGAAGAAACTAAAAAATCTTACCATTTTTTCCACACATTTTACGATTTTCTTCATAAATTTTACTATTTTAAGAAACTAAAACAACTTACCATTTTTTCCGGATATCTTTCCATTTCTTTATTAATTTTACTATTGGAAGAAACTAAAACATCTTACCATTCTTTTCCATATCACTTACCAATTTCTTTATTAATTTTACTATTTGAAGAAACTAAAAAATCTTACCATTTTTTCCACACATTTTCCGATTTTCTTCATAAATTTTACTATTTTAAGAAACTAAAACAACTTACCATTTTTTCCAGATATCTTTCCATTTCTTTATTAATTTTACTATTGGAAGAAACTAAAACATCTTACCATTCTTTTCCATATCATTTACCAATTTCTTTATTAATTTTACTATTTGAAGAAACTAAAAAATCTTACCATTTTTTCCACACTCTTACCATTTTTTTATTATTTTACTATTTGAAAAACTAAAACATCTTACCATTTTTTTATATCTTTCATTTTCTTTATTAATTTTACTATTTGAAGAAACTAAAACACTTACCATTTTTTCCCTTTTTCTTTACATTTTCTTTATTAATTTTACTATTTGAAGAAACTAAAACATCTTACCATTTTTTCCATATTCTTACATTTCTTATATAATTTTACTATTTGAAGAAACTAAAAAATCTTACCATTTTTTCCACACATCTTACGATTTTCTTTATAAATTTTACTATTTTAAGAAACTAAAACACTTACCATTTTTTCCCATATCTTTCCATTTTCTTTATTAATTTTACTATTTGAAGAAACTAAAACATCTTACCATTTTTTCCACATCTTACGATTTTTTTATAAATTTTACTATTTTAGAAAACTAAAAAACTTACCATTTTTTTCTTTTTTTTTCCATTTTCATTTTTTTTAAAATTTTACTATTGGAAGAAACTAAAACATCTTACCATTTTTTCCATATATCTTACCATTTTCTTTATTAATTTTACTATTTGAAGAAACTAAAAAACTTACCATTTTTTTCTATCTTTCCATTTTCTTTATATATTTACTATTTGAAATTTTTTTTTTATATTTTTACTTTTTTAAATTTTAAACTAAAACACTTACCATTTTTTCCAGATATCTTTCCATTTTCTTTATTAATTTTACTATTGGAAGAAACTAAAACATCTTACCATTTTTTTCCATATATCTTACCATTTTCTTTATAAATTTTACTATTTGAAGAAACTAAAAAATCTTACCATTTTTTCCCACATTTTTTTTTTTTTTCTTATATTTTACTTTTTTTGAAACAAAAATCTTACATTTTTTCTATTTACACATTTTCTTTTTTTTATTTTTTTTACTATTTTAAGAAAACTAAAACAACTTACCATTTTTTCCAGATATCTTTCCATTTCTTTATTAATTTTACTATTGGAAGAAACTAAAACATCTTACCATTCTTTTCATTATCACTTACCAATTTCTTTATTAATTTTACTATTTGAAGAAACTAAAAAATCTTACCATTTTTTCCACACATTTTACGATTTTTTTCATAAATTTTACTATTTTAAGAAACTAAAACAACTTACCATTTTTTCCAGATATCTTTCCATTTCTTTATTAATTTTACTATTGGAAGAAACTAAAACATCTTACCATTCTTTTCCATATCACTTACCAATTTCTTTATTAATTTTACTATTTGAAGAAACTAAAAAATCTTACCATTTTTTCTACACATTTTACGATTTTCTTCATAAATTTTACTATTTGAAGAAACTAAAAAATCTTACCATTTTTTCCAGATATCTTTCCATTTTCTTTATTAATTTTACTATTGGAAGAAACTAAAACATCTTACCATTTTTTTCCATATATCTTACCAATTTCTTTATAAATTTTACTATTTGAAGAAACTATAAAAAATCTTACCATTCTTTCTACACATCTTACCATTTTCTTTATTAATTTTACTATTTGAAGAAACCTAAACGTCTTACCATTCTTTTGCCATATATCATAAAAATTTCTTTATTAATTCTACTATCCGAATAAACTAAAATATCTTACCATTTTTTCCACACATTTTACGATTTTCTTTATAAATTTTACTATTTTAAGAAACTAAAACAACTTACCGTTTTTTCCAAATATCTTTCCATTTTCTTTATTAATTTTACTATTGGAAGAAACTAAAACATCTTACCATTTTTTTCCATATATCTTACCAATTTCTTGATAAATTTTACTATTTGAAGAAATTATAAAAAATCTTACCATTCTTTCTACACATCTTACCATTTTCTTTATTAATTTTACTATTTGAAGAAACTTAAACATCTTACCATTCTTTTCCATATATCTTACCATTTTCCTTATGAATTTTACTATTTGAGAAAACTAAAAAATCTTACCAATTTTTCCACACATTTTACGATTTTCATCATAAATTTTACTATTTTAAGAAACTAAAACAACTTACCATTTTTTCCAGATATCTTTTCATTTTCTTTATTAACTTTACTATTGGAAGAAACTAAAACATCTTACCATTTTTTTCCATATATCTTACCAATTTCTTTATAAATTTTACTATTTGAATGAACTAAAAAATCTTACCATTTTTTCTACACATTTTACGATTTTCTTCATAAATTTTACTATTTGAAGAAACTAAAAAATCTTACCATTTTTTCCACACATTTTACGATTTTCTTCATAAATTTTACTATTTTAAGAAACTAAAACAACTTACCATTTTTTCCAGATATCTTTCCATTTCTTTATTAATTTTACTATTGGAAGAAACTAAAACATCTTACCATTTTTTTCCATATCACTTACCAATTTCTTTATTAATTTTACTATTTGAAGAAACTAAAAAATCTTACCATTTTTTCCACACATTTTACGATTTTTTTCATAAATTTTACTATTTTAAGAAACTAAAACAACTTACCATTTTTTCCAGATATCTTTCCATTTCTTTATTAATTTTACTATTGGAAGAAACTAAAACATCTTACCATTCTTTTCCATATCACTTACCAATTTCTTTATTAATTTTACTATTTGAAGAAACTAAAAAATCTTACCATTCTTTTCACACATCTTACCATTTTCTTTATTAATTTTACTATTTGAAGAAACTAAAAACTTCCATTTTTTTTTTTTCATTTTTTTACTATTGGAAGAAACTAAAACATCTTACCATTTTTTCCAATATCTTACCATTTTCTTTATAAATTTTACTATTGGAAGAAACTAAAAAATCTTACCATTCTTTTCCATATACTTATCTTTTTTTCTTTATTAATTTTACTATTTGAAGAAACTAAAAAATCTTACCATTTTTTCCCCACTTTACGATTTTCTTTATAAATTTTACTATTTTAAGAAACTAAAACATCTTACCATTTTTTCTCCTTTTTTTTTTTTATTAATTTTACTATTTTAAGAAACTAAAACACTTACCATTCTTTTTATCATATCTTACCATTTTCTTTATTAATTTTACTATTTGAAGAAACTAAAACCTTACCATTCTTTTCCATATATCTTACCATTTTTTTATTAATTTTACTATTTGAAGAAACTAAAATCTTACTTTTTCTTATTTCTACACATCTTTTTATTTTTTTTTTTAATTTTACTATTTGAAGAAACTAAAACATCTTACCATTTTTTCCATATATTTTTATTTTCTTTATTAATTTTACTATTTGAAGAAACTAAAACATCTTACCATTTTTTTCCATATATCTTACGATTTTCTTTATAAATTTTACTATTTGAAGAAACTAAAACATCTTACCATTTTTTCCAAATATCTTACCATTTTCTTTATTAATTTTACTATTTGAAGAAACTAAAAAATCTTACCATTTTTTTCCATATATCTTACATTTTCTTCATAATTTTTTACTATTGAAGAAACTAAAATCAACTTACCATTTTTTCCACACATCTTATTTTTCCTCTTTAAATTTTACTATTTTAAGAAACTAAAACAACTTACCATTTTTTCCATATATCTTTTCATTTTCTTTATTAATTTTACTTTTGAAAAACAACATCTTACCATTTTTTCCCATATCTTACCATTTTCTTTATAAATTTTACTATTTGAAGAAACTAAAAAAACTTACCATTTTTTTCCATATTCTTACCATTTTCTTTATTAATTTTACTATTTGAAGAAACTAAAAAATCTTACCATTTTTTCCCATATATCTTACCATTTTCTTTATTAAATTTCTATTTGAAAAAACAAAAAATCTTACCATTTTTTCCACACATTTTACGATTTTCTTCATAAATTTTACTATTTTAAGAAACTAAAACAACTTACCATTTTTTCCAGATATCTTTCCATTTTCTTTATTAATTTTACTATTGGAAGAAACTAAAACATCTTACCATTTTTTTCCATATATCTTACCAATTTCTTTATTAATTTTACTATTTGAAGAAACTAAAAAATTCTTACCATTTTTTTCACACATCTTCTTTTTTTATAAATTTTACTATTTTAAGAAACTAAAAATCTTACCATTTTTTCCACATTTTTCCATTTTTTTATTAATTTTACTATTTTAAGAAACTAAAACATCTTACCATTTTTTAATGTTCCATATCTTCTTTTCTTTATTAATTTTACTATTGGAAGAAACTAAAACATCTTACCATTCTTTTCCATATCACTTACCAATTTCTTTATTAATTTTACTATTTGAAGAAACTAAAAAATCTTACCATTTTTTCCACACATTTTACGTTTTTTCCTTATAAATTTTACTATTTTAAGAAACTAAAACAACTTACCATTTTTTCCAGATATCTTTCCATTTCTTTATTAATTTTACTATTGGAAGAAACTAAAACATCTTACCATTCTTTTCCATATCACTTACCAATTTCTTTATTAATTTTACTATTTGAAGAAACTAAAAAATCTTACCATTTTTTCTACACATTTTACGATTTTCTTCATAAATTTTACTATTTGAAGAAACTAAAAAATCTTACCATTTTTTCCAGATATCTTTCCATTTTCTTTATTAATTTTACTATTGGAAGAAACTAAAACATCTTACCATTTTTTTCCATAAATCTTACCAATTTCTTTATAAATTTTACTATTTGAAGAAACTATAAAAAATCTTACCATTCTTTCTACACATCTTACCATTTTCTTTATTAATTTTACTATTTGAAGAAACCTAAAAATCTTACCATTCTTTTCCATATATCATAAACATTTTCTTTATTAATTCTACTATCTGAATAAACTAAAAATATCTTACCATTTTTTCCACACATTTTACGATTTTCTTTATAAATTTTACTATTTTAAGAAACTAAAACAACTTACCTTTTTTTCCAAATATCTTTCCATTTTCTTTATTAATTTTACTATTGGAAGAAACTAAAACATCTTACCATTTTTTTCCATATATCTTACCAATTTCTTTATAAATTTTACTATTTGAAGAAACTATAAAAATCTTACCATTCTTTCTACACATCTTACCATTTTCTTATTAATTTTACTATTTGTAAAACTTAAACCTTACCATTCTTTTCCATATATTTTTCATTTTTTTTTTATTTTTTTTACTATTAGAATGGAAACTAAAACTTCTTACATTTTCTTTTCCACACCTCTTACCATTTTCTTCATTAATTTTACTATTTGAAGAAACTAAAACCTACCATTTTTTCCACACATTTTACGATTTTCTTCATAAATTTTACTATTTTAAGAAACTAAAACAACTTACCATTTTTTCCGGATATCTTTCCATTTTCTTTATTAATTTTACTATTTGAAGAAACTAAAACATCTTACCATTTTTTTCCATATATCTTACCAATTTCTTTATTAATTTTACTATTTGAAGAAACTAAAAAATCTTACCATTTTTTCCACACATTTTACGATTTTCTTCATAAATTTTACTATTTTAAGAAACTAAAACAACTTACCATTTTTTCCAGATATCTTTCCATTTTCTTTATTAATTTTACTATTGGAAGAAACTAAAACATCTTACCATTTTTTTCCATATATCTTACCAATTTCTTTATTAATTTTACTATTTGAAGAAACTAAAAAATTTTACCATTTTTTCTACCATCTTACTTTTTCTTTATAAATTTTACTATTTGAAGAAACTAAAACACTTACCATTTTTTCCATATATCTTACCATTTTCTTTATTAATTTTACTATTTTAAGAAACTAAAATCTTACCATTTTTTCCCACATCTTACGTTTTCTTTATTAATTTTACTATTTTAAGAACTAAAACACTTACCATTTTTTTCCATATCTCTTTCCTTTTTCTTTTTAATTTTACTATTTGAAGAAACTAAAAATCTTACCATTTTTTTCATTTACGTTTTTTTTTTTTAATTTTTAATTTTACTATTTAAGAAACTAAAAAACTATTTTTTTTTTTTTTATTTTCTTCATAAATTTTACTATTTTAAGAAACTAAAACACTTACCATTTTTTCCGGATCTTTCCATTTCTTTATTAATTTTACTATTGGAAGAAACTAAAACATCTTACCATTCTTTTCCATATCACTTACCAATTTCTTTATTAATTTTACTATTTGAAGAAACTAAAAAATCTTACCATTTTTTCCACACATTTTACGATTTTTTTCATAAATTTTACTATTTTAAGAAACTAAAACAACTTACCATTTTTTTCCGGATAATCTTTCCATTTCTTTATTAATTTTACTATTGGAAGAAACTAAAACATCTTACCATTCTTTTCCATATCACTTACCAATTTCTTTATTAATTTTACTATTTGAAGAAACTAAAAAATCTTACCATTTTTTCTACACATTTTACGATTTTCTTCATAAATTTTACTATTTGAAGAAACTAAAAAATCTTACCATTTTTTCCAGATATCTTTCCATTTTCTTTATTAATTTTACTATTGGAAGAAACTAAAACATCTTACCATTTTTTTCCATATATCTTACCAATTTCTTTATAAATTTTACTATTTGAAGAAACTATAAAAAATCTTACCATTCTTTCTACACATCTTACCATTTTCTTTATTAATTTTACTATTTGAAGAAACCTAAACGTCTTACCATTCTTTTGCCATATATCATAAAAATTTCTTTATTAATTCTACTATCCGAATAAACTAAAATATCTTACCATTTTTTCCACACATTTTACGATTTTCTTTATAAATTTTACTATTTTAAGAAACTAAAACAACTTACCGTTTTTTCCAAATATCTTTCCATTTTCTTTATTAATTTTACTATTGGAAGAAACTAAAACATCTTACCATTTTTTTCCATATATCTTACCAATTTCTTGATAAATTTTACTATTTGAAGAAATTATAAAAAATCTTACCATTCTTTCTACACATCTTACCATTTTCTTTATTAATTTTACTATTTGAAGAAACTTAAACATCTTACCATTCTTTTCCATATATCTTACCATTTTCCTTATGAATTTTACTATTTGAGAAAACTAAAAAATCTTACCAATTTTTCCACACATTTTACGATTTTCATCATAAATTTTACTATTTTAAGAAACTAAAACAACTTACCATTTTTTCCAGATATCTTTTCATTTTCTTTATTAACTTTACTATTGGAAGAAACTAAAACATCTTACCATTTTTTTCCATATATCTTACCAATTTCTTTATAAATTTTACTATTTGAATGAACTAAAAAATCTTACCATTTTTTCTACACATTTTACGATTTTCTTCATAAATTTTACTATTTGAAGAAACTAAAAAATCTTACCATTTTTTCCACACATTTTACGATTTTCTTCATAAATTTTACTATTTTAAGAAACTAAAACAACTTACCATTTTTTCCAGATATCTTTCCATTTCTTTATTAATTTTACTATTGGAAGAAACTAAAACATCTTACCATTCTTTTTCCAAAATCACTTACCAATTTCTTTATTAATTTTACTATTTGAAGAAACTAAAAAATCTTACCATTTTTTCCACACATTTTACGATTTTTTTCATAAATTTTACTATTTTAAGAAACTAAAACAACTTACCATTTTTTCCAGATATCTTTCCATTTCTTTATTAATTTTACTATTGGAAGAAACTAAAACATCTTACCATTCTTTTCCATATCACTTACCAATTTCTTTATTAATTTTACTATTTGAAGAAACTAAAAAATCTTACCATTTTTTCTACACATTTTACGATTTTTTTTTTTCAATAAATTTTACTATTTGAAGAAACTAAAAAAACTTACCATTTTTTCCAGATTTTTTTCCCATTTCTTTATTAATTTTACTATTGGAAGAAACTAAAACATCTTACCATTTTTTTCCATATATCTTTACCAATTTCTTTATTAATTTTACTATTTGAAGAAACTAAAAAATCTTACCATTCTTTCTACATTTTTTTTTCATTAATTTTACTATTTGAAGAAACTAAAAAAATTTACAATTTACCATTTTACCATTTTTTTTTTTTTTTTTTTACTAAAACTCTTACCATTCTTTTCCATATATCATACAAATTTCTTTATAAATTTTACTATTTGAAGAAACAAAAAATCTTACCATTTTTTTTTTTTTTTTTTTATTTTACTATAAAAAACTTCTTTTTTTTTTTTATATCTTTCCATTTTCTTTATTAATTTTACTATTTGAAGAAAAACTAAAACATCTTACCATTTTTTTTCCATATATCTTACCATATTTCTTTATTAATTTTACTATTTTAAGACTATAAAAAATCTAACCCTTCTTTCTACCATCTTTCCATTTTCTTTATTTTAATTTTACTATTTGAAGAAACTAAAACATCTTACCATTCTTTTCCATATATCTTACCAATTTCTTTATTAATTTTACTATTTGAAGAAACTAAAAATCTTACCATTTTTTCCACACATTTTACGATTTTCTTCATAAATTTTACTATTTTAAGAAACTAAAACAACTTACCATTTTTTCCAGATATCTTTTCCATTTTCTTTATTAATTTTACTATTGGAAGAAACTAAAACATCTTACCATTTTTTCCATATATTCTTACCAATTTCTTTATAAATTTTACTATTTGAAGAAACTAAAAAATCTTACCATTTTTTTTACACATTTTACGATTTTCTTCATTAAAATTTTACTATTTGAAGAAACTAAAAAATCTTACCATTTTTTTCCCACATTTTTACGATTTTCTTCATAAATTTTACTATTTTAAGAAACTTAAAACAACTTACCATTTTTTCCGGATATCTTTCCATTTCTTTATTAATTTTACTATTGGAAGAAACTAAAACATCTTACCATTTTTTTCCATATCTCTTACCAATTTCTTTATTAATTTTACTATTTGAAGAAACTAAAAAATCTTACCATTTTTTCCACATTTCTCGATTTTCTTTTTATAAATTTTACTATTTTAAGAAACTAAAAAAACTTACCATTTTTTCCAGATATCTTTCCATTTTCTTTATTAATTTTACTATTGGAAGAAACTAAAAAATCTTACCATTCTTTCCCTATATCTTACTAATTTCTTTATAAATTTTTTACTATTTGAAGAAACTACACCATTCTTTCCACATCTTACGATTTCTTTATTTTTAATTTTACTATTTGAAGAAACTAAAAATCTTACCATTTTTTTCTACATTTTTACCATTTTCTTTATTAAATTTTACTATTTGGAAGAAACTAAAACATCTTACCACTTTTTTTGATATCTTACCATTTCTTTTTTTATATTTTACTATTTGAAGAAACTAAAACATTCTTACCATTTTTTTTTTCCATTTTTCTTTTTCTTTATAAATTTTACTATTTGAAGAAACTAAAAAAATCTTACCATTTTTTCTACATATCTTTCCATTTTCTTTATTAATTTTACTATTTGAAGAAACTAAAACATCTTACCATTCTTTCCCAATATATCATTACAAATTTCTTTATTATTTTTCTATTTGGGGGAAAACCAAAAATCTTACCATTTTTTTTACACATTTTACGATTTTCTTTATAAATTTTACTATTTTAAGAAACTAAAACAACTTACCATTTTTTTCCAAGATATCTTTCCATTTTCTTTATTAATTTTACTATTGGAAGAAACTAAAACATCTTACCATTTTTTTCCATATATCTTACCAATTTCTTTATAAATTTTACTATTTGAAGAAATATAAAAAATCTTACCATTCTTTCTACACATCTTACCATTTTCTTTATTAATTTTACTATTTGAAGAAACTAAAACATCTTACCATTCTTTTCCATATATCTTACCATTTTCCTTTTGAATTTTACTTTTGAAAAAACTAAAAATCTTACCAATTTTTTCCACACATTTTACGATTTTCATCATAAATTTTACTATTTTAAGAAACTAAAACAATCTTACCATTTTTTTCCACACATTTTCGATTTTCTTTATAAATTTTACTATTGGAAGAAACTAAAACATCTTACCATTTTTTTCCATATATCTTACCAATTTCTTTATAAATTTT
>JAHSUH010004860.1:0-36471 GCA_025388415.1 Cynanchum wilfordii | reverse complement strand
AAGAAAGGGAGATCTCTTAAAAGCATCTCCTTGAATTTGCCATTACTTGAGTTGATCAATAGTATGCCAAAGTATGCTAAATTTCTCAAGGATATTTGTACTAAGAAATATTCTTTGGAGCTTGATGGAGTAACTTTGAATAAAGTATGTTCTATAGCACTTTTGGAAGGATGTTCTTCAATTCAAAATTTTCCTAATCACTTTTCTCTATCTTGTACTATAGGAAATTAACATGATTTGCATGCTTTAGTGGATGTTAGTACAAGTGTAAATTTCATGCCTCTCATTTTGTTCAAACAGCTAGGATTGGATGATTTGCAATCTACCAATATGAGAGTACAATGTGACAATAGAACAATTCATTTTCCTTTAGGAATTGCATCAAACTTACTTGTGAAAATAAATTCTTTGATTTGTCCTATAGATTTTATTGTTTTAGACATGCATGATGATGCTCCTCTCATTTTTGGAAGTTCCTTTCTAGTTACTATCAAGGCATCGAATGAAATTATCAATGACCATATCAAAATGAGAATAGATGTTGAAAGCATGTCTTATAACTTGAATTCTATTCTTATGCAACCTATGGAATTAGATGATGAGTTGTTTTCATTGGATTTTATTGATCAACTTGTGGAAAATAGCATGAATAAAATTTTGTTAGAAGATTCTAATCATGTTACTATTTGTGAAGATGATGATTCTTTGGACTCTTATGCAAATTGCAAGGAACTTCAAACGAAGCAAACTTCCTTTGTAAATCCTCCGGATCTTGAATTAAAGGAATTACCAAGTCATCTATGCTATGGCTTCCTTGATGAAGACAAAAAGCTTCCGGTAATACTTGCTTCAAATTTAATGGAAGAACAAAAGGAGCTCACATTAGGTATACTCAAAAGGTATAAGCAAGCTTTTGCATTTAAGATTGTGGATATTCCAGGTATAAGTCCAAGTTTTTGTTCTCACAAGATTTTACTTGAAAATAATTACAAACCTTGTGTACAACCTCAAAGAAGATTGAATCCCAACATGTGTGAAGTAGTAAAGAAAGAAGTTGTTAAATTGTTGGATGCAGGTTTGATCTATCCTATCTCGGATAGTGAGTGGGTAAGTCCCGTGCAAGTTGTGCCTAAAAAGGGAGGTATTACGGTTGTCAAGAATGACAACAATGAGCTTATTCCCACTAGAACTGTAACTGGACATCGTGTTTGTATTGATTACAGTAAATTGAATAGCGCTACTAGGAAAGATCATTTCCCTCTCCCTTTCATTGATCAAATACTTGAAAGACTTGCCGGACATTCTTATTATTGCTTTTTAGATGGATTTTCGGGTTATTTTCAAATTCCTATTGCTCCCGAAGACCAACATAAAACTACTTTTACTTGCCCACATGGTACTTTTGCATATAGACGTATGCCCTTTGGTTTATGTAATGCTCCAGCTACTTTTCAACGTTCCATGACTTCTATATTTGATGACATGTTAGGAGATACTATGGAAGTTTTCATGGATGATTTTTCCGTCTTTGGTAATTCATTTGAATCATGTTTAAAAAATCTAGAAAGTATGCTTAAGAGAGGTTTGAAAGCTAATCTTGTTTTAAATTGGGAAAAATGTCATTTTATGGTTCAAGAGGGAATAGTCCTTGGACACAAGATCTCACATCTTGGATTGGAGGTTGATAAAGCTAAAATAGAAGTTATTTCAAAACTTCCTCCTCCTATGAATGTAAAAGGTGTTCGAAGTTTTCTAGGACATGCTGGATTTTATCGTCGATTTATTAAAGATTTCTCTCTAATTGCTAGACCTTTGAATAACTTGCTTGGAAAAGATGTTCCTTTCTTATTTGATAAAAATTGTCTTCATGCCTTTAATATTTTGAAGAGATTATTAACCACGACACCTATCATGATATCACCCGATTGGAGTTTTCCTTTTGAATTGATGTGCGATGCTAGTGATAATGATGTAGGGGTTGTCTTAGGACAACGACATGATAAGAAATTCCATGTTATATCTTATGCTAGTAAAACTCTCACGGATGCACGGATACACTACACTACTACTGAGAAAGAACTACTAGTTGTTGTATTTGCTTTTGACAAATTCCGTTCCTACTTGATTATGTCAAAAACTATAGTTTACACGGATCATTCTGCTTTGAAATATCTCTTTAATAAAACTGATGCAAAACCAAGATTAATAAGATGGGTGTTATTATTGCAGGAATTTGATATTGAAATCCGTGATAAGAAAGGATGCGAAAATGTAGCTGCCGATCACTTGTCTCGATTAGAAAATCCCGAGCTCGAGGTCCTAGACGAAACCGTGATAGCCGATACCTTTCCCGATGAGAGTTTATTTTTAATTGAAGTTTTAAATTTCATTGATAAATCTCTTCCTTGGTTTGCTGATATTGCAAACTATCTTTCTGCTAAAATACTTCCAAGTGATTTTTCCCCACAACAAAAACATAAATTCTTTTCCGATCTAAAATACTATTTTTGGGAAAATCCATTTTTATTCAAAATTTGTGCTGATCAAATTATTAGAAGATGTGTTTCAGGGCTAGAATGTTTCGAGATTCTAGAACTCTGTCACACGGGACCAACCGGAGGACACCTAGCTGCAAACAACACCGTCAGAAAGGTATTAGAAGCTGGATTTTATTGGCCAACGATGTTTAAAGACGTAAATTCCTTTGTAAAAGCATGTAATGCTTGTCAACGGACCGGAAAAATCTCCATACGAGACCGAATGCCACAACAAATTATTCAAAGCGTCAAGATCTTTGATATTTGGGGTATTGATTTCATGGGTCCTTTTCCTTCTTCTCATGGAAATAAATATATTCATATTTGATATATTAAACTATATCCGGGAGATCTAATTTAACAATCTACAAATATCAACTAATATTACCAACTATGGACTCCAGTAATGAAACGGTATCCATAACAGCTTTTAATGCTATGTAACTGGTAATTATTCTAATAACTATGGTGGTTCTCCAAGAACTTGTTGATCATAAAGCATAAATCTAGATAATTTATCAGCTAAATAATTATCTGTTCCTTTAATATGTTCGAATTTAATTCTATAATTCGAATTAATAATACTATCTTTAAAAACAAGCCATCTCCTTTGGCTAATTCTTTTGCTATTTCTATTTTCAAAAAATTTCACAATAGCTTCACAAGCAGTTCTAACTAAGATTTCATGTTTATTTAGTAAAAATAATCTAAAACTATCAAGAACATATTTTACTGCTAGTATTTCTTGATCTATACTACTAAGATTCGTTTCTCTATACTGTCCACTAGAATATCTACAAAGTTCTTCACTAGATTTTGGACTATATTTGTTGGGTTTTCGTTTAAGAATACCACCCCAACCTTGTTCACATCCATCTGTCTCTACTATCATATAATCACTATCTAATGGTAACTTAAGATCTGGCAAAGTTTTAACAGATCTTTTAATTTGATCAATCTGTTTAAAATTTGATATATTTGCTACTAAAATATATTTATTTCCATGAGAAGAAGGAAAAGGACCCATGAAATCAATACCCCAAATATCAAAGATCTCGACGCTTTGAATAATTTGTTGTGGCATTCGGTCTCGTATGGAGATTTTTCCGGTCCGTTGACAAGCATTACATGCTTTTACAAAGGAATTTGCGTCTTTAAACATCGTTGGCCAATAAAATCCAGCTTCTAATACCTTTCTGACGGTGTTGTTTGCAGCTAGGTGTCCTCCGGTTGGTCCCGTGTGACAGAGTTCTAGAATCTCGAAACATTCTAGCCCTGAAACACATCTTCTAATAATTTGATCAGCACAAATTTTGAATAAAAATGGATTTTCCCAAAAATAGTATTTTAGATCGGAAAAGAATTTATGTTTTTGTTGAGGGGAAAAATCACTTGGAAGTATTTTAGCAGAAAGATAGTTTGCAATATCAGCAAACCAAGGAAGAGATTTATCAATGAAATTTAAAACTTCAATTAAAAATAAACTCTCATCGGGAAAGGTATCGGCTATCACGGTTTCATCTAGGACCTTGAGCTCGGGATTTTCTAATCGAGACAAGTGATCGGCAGCTACATTTTCGCCTCCTTTCTTATCACGGATTTCAATATCAAATTCCTGCAATAATAACACCCATCTTATTAATCTTGGTTTTGCATCAGTTTTATTAAAGAGATATTTCAAAGCAGAATGATCCGTGTAAACTATAGTTTTTGACATGATCAAGTAGGAACGGAATTTGTCAAAAGAAAATACAACAGCTAGTAGTTCTTTCTCAGTAGTAGTGTAGTGTATCCGTGCATCCGTGAGAGTTTTACTAGCATAAGATATAACATGGAATTTCTTATCATGTCGTTGTCCTAAGACAACCCCTACAACATAATCACTAGCATTGCACATCAATTCAAAAGGAAAACTCCAATCGGGTGATATCATGATAGGTGTCGTGGTTAATAATCTCTTCAAAATATTAAAGGCATGAAGACAATTTTTATCAAATACGAAAGGAACATCTTTTCCAAGCAAGTTATTCAAAGGTCTAGCAATTAGAGAGAAATCTTTAATAAATCGACGATAAAATCCAACATGTCCTAGAAAACTTCGAACACCTTTTACATTCATAGGAGGAGGAAGTTTTGAAATAACTTCTATTTTAGCTTTATCAACCTCCAATCCAAGATGTGAGATCTTGTGTCCAAGGACTATTCCCTCTTGAACCATAAAATGACATTTTTCCCAATTTAAAACAAGATTAGCTTTCAAACATCTCTTAAGCATACTTTCTAGATTTTTTAAACATGATTCAAATGAATTACCAAAGACGGAAAAATCATCCATGAAAACTTCCATAGTATCTCCTAACATGTCATCAAATATAGAAGTCATGCAACGTTGAAAAGTAGCTGGAGCATTACATAAACCAAAGGGCATACGTCTATATGCAAAAGTACCATGTGGGCAAGTAAAAGTAGTTTTACGTTGGTCTTCGGGAGCAATAGGAATTTGAAAATAACCCGAAAATCTATCTAAAAAGCAATAATAAGAATGTCCGGCAAGTCTTTCAAGTATTTGATCAATGAAAGGGAGAGGGAAATGATCTTTCCTAGTAGCTCTATTCAATTTACGGTAATCAATACAAACACGATGTCCAGTTACAGTTCTAGTGGGAATAAGCTCATTGTTGTCATTCTTGACAACCGTAATACCTCCCTTTTTAGGCACAACTTGCACGGGACTTACCCACTCACTATCCGAGATAGGATAGATCAAACCTGCATCCAACAATTTAACAACTTCTTTCTTTACTACTTCACACATGTTGGGATTCAATCTTCTTTGAGGTTGTACACAAGGTTTGTAATTATTTTCAAGTAAAATCTTGTGAGAACAAAAACTTGGACTTATACCTGGAATATCCACAATCTTAAATGCAAAAGCTTGCTTATACCTTTTGAGTATACCTAATGTGAGCTCCTTTTGTTCTTCCATTAAATTTGAAGCAAGTATTACCGGAAGCTTTTTGTCTTCATCAAGGAAGCCATAGCATAGATGACTTGGTAATTCCTTTAATTCAAGATCCGGAGGATTTACAAAGGAAGTTTGCTTCGTTTGAAGTTCCTTGCAATTTGCATAAGAGTCCAAAGAATCATCATCTTCACAAATAGTAACATGATTAGAATCTTCTAACAAAATTTTATTCATGCTATTTTCCACAAGTTGATCAATAAAATCCAATGAAAACAACTCATCATCTAATTCCATAGGTTGCATAAGAATAGAATTCAAGTTATAAGACATGCTTTCAACATCTATTCTCATTTTGATATGGTCATTGATAATTTCATTCGATGCCTTGATAGTAACTAGAAAGGAACTTCCAAAAATGAGAGGAGCATCATCATGCATGTCTAAAACAATAAAATCTATAGGACAAATCAAAGAATTTATTTTCACAAGTAAGTTTGATGCAATTCCTAAAGGAAAATGAATTGTTCTATTGTCACATTGTACTCTCATATTGGTAGATTGCAAATCATCCAATCCTAGCTGTTTGAACAAAATGAGAGGCATGAAATTTACACTTGTACTAACATCCACTAAAGCATGCAAATCATGTTAATTTCCTATAGTACAAGATAGAGAAAAGTGATTAGGAAAATTTTGAATTGAAGAACATCCTTCCAAAAGTGCTATAGAACATACTTTATTCAAAGTTACTCCATCAAGCTCCAAAGAATATTTCTTAGTACAAATATCCTTGAGAAATTTAGCATACTTTGGCATACTATTGATCAACTCAAGTAATGGCAAATTCAAGGAGATGCTTGTAAGAGATCTCCCTTTCTTTTCCTTGCTTAGAACTAACTGTACGGGGCATGATATTTTGTGCCATTAACTCCATTCTTTTTCTTCCAAGCTGCAAGAACAACTTACTCAAATTTTCTTTCCAATTCCCTTCAAATGGAATCTGGAAATCAAATTGAAGAAATGACAATGAAAAGAAAATAATGTATGCTCTCGGATACTGCCAAAAACAGAGGAAAAAGCAGGGGAAAGTGAAATTCCAGTTCTGGAATTTTTTACAAAACAGAGAAAAATACAGAGTTGTACAATAATTAGCTACTGGAATTTTGAATAAAACAGAGGAATTAACCTTTATAGCTACTAGATTTCTCTGCAAAACAGAGGAAAATGCATGCTGGAATTTACCTAAGGAGCAGGGCAGTTTGCATATTGCAAATTTCTGGAAACATTAAAGTAGAGGCAGTGAAGAAAGCTCACTGAAATTTGACATAAAAACAGAACAAAACAAGTAACAACTGCTGGATTTAATATAAGGCAGCAGTGATGTAAAAATTCTGCCTCTGTACTGCCCATAACTTTATCAAAAACTGAACAAAATCAAGTATACCACAAATTTCAGAATTAAACATTTCCGCAGCAGTGCAAACCAAATGTTACTGGACTGCCCACAAAAAATTTTATTGAAAATGCAGTGTACAAAATCATCTAGCTACTGGAAAATAGAACAAAAAGGTTCATGCATTTGAATTTCTAATTTGATCATGCAAAATGTCTATATGAAAGAAGTGAAACATATACATACAAACTATATGCTATTCATGAAGAACAAAAAGAAATGCAATGACAACAACTAACAAATCTATATACCATTATTTACAATATCATGTAAAATCTAAATTCACAAAAGAAACCATACACTAACCTACTGGAAAATCATGCATTTGCTAACTAAATTAACCATGCAAAATCAAAAAAAAACAAAGAACAAACTTCTACCTACTGGAAATGAGGATACATAATATATATATACATATATTCCTATAATAAAGTGTATGCAAAAAGAAAACTACTGAAAAATCAAGTTGCAATTAAAATACATACATATATCTAGGCCATGCAAAAACATGCAAAAAGCTACAAAAAGTCAAACAATTTATTCTAGCCACCTAGCTAACATGTAATCTATCTAGATAATATGAAGATCATGAAATCTATATAAATAACTAAAATACCTAAATCTAACTACTGGAAATCAAGTATAATAGACAAAACATCATATGCATACTCTTCCGAATATATTAAATCAATTGCAAATAAAAACAAAACATGCAAACTAACTAAATCATATGCAAAAACAATTAATACAAAATACTTGAAATCTGAAAATGAAATGTAACAAAGCTAATGAAGTGAATTAAATAACTAAACAAGAAATGTTGGTCACTAAACTAGCATTTCTTAGAATTAGTTTCTAAGAATGCTTACTACTCAACAAAAAGTTAAACTACATTATTACCTAAAGAATTCAAAGAATACTAGATAAAATCCTAAAGATACAAGACTAATAGTAATAATGGTGACCATTTATTGAAAATCCTATTCATGCACACTAAAACTAAATCTAATCAATAAATGCAAAAGAAGAAATCTAAATGCAAATCCATACCTAAATTCATATTAAGCACATATTAAGGCTAACAAATAAAAGATAGAAAATAAGAAAAACATATAACATCAATTCCTAACAAAAGTAAGTATCTAGATAATATTCTTCATGAATTGAAGGTATTATTAGAATACTAACTAAACTGAAAAGCTCCGAAAGAAAATAAAGGAATGAAGATAAAATAACAAGATCATGCAAAACTAACTAAGAAATGTAAGACAACTAAAGAAGATGCAAAACAAGTAAATGACAAGTAAATGAGACTAAGGTTAAGAAGAGAAGTAAACTAAACTACTCTAGCATAATACCTAAAAATCAAGATAAGATCTATAACAACTATCGAAAATCATAAAACGAAAGCATGGAAATACATCTAAGAACATGAAATAGAAATCAATCAAAGAAAGAATCAAGTTAGAAAACTAGTTAGATCTTATACTAACCATACCTAAGAACTAGTTAGAAAAAGTTAGAAGAGATTAGAACAAACTATGTCAAGTTAGAAAATAGGAAAAACAATTAGATCTAAAAATTCTAAAACTAAAGATCAAACTAAGATGTTAAACCTAAGATCTAAGTTATTCTAAAGGATAAGGATCTAAAGAATCAAAAGCTAACCTAATCTAAAGCACTAAACTAACTAAGCTATCTAATCTAGATCAACTAAAGTTAACCTAAATCCAAAATATCTAAGCTATATCTAACCAAAATCTCTAAGTAAAAGTTTACCTAAGGGATCTAAACTAACCAAAACACTAACTAAACCTAAAAATCATTATACTAAATCATCTAACCTAAGATCTAAATCCAAAAATCTATAATCTAAGCAAAAGAAATTCTAAGAAAATGAATCAATAAGAAAGCAAGAGAAACAAAATACAAGTAACAAAAGAAAACTACTAAAGTAAGAATAAGAGAAATTAAAGAATCCAAATTAAACTACTCAACTAAAAATAAGAAACAAATGAAATTGAATCATCTAAACTAAATGAAATAAAATCGATCAAGCAAATATCCAAGATCTATCAAAGAGATCAGAGATATTCTAAGAACTAGACATGAAAAGTAAAAGTTACTTGAGAATGATATCATAAAACAAATCATATCAAAATTAATTCGTTATAAATTTCACACCGTTGATGAAAATTTTTCCCAAAAATTACAACGAACTTAGAGGAAAAACATCACGAAAATTAATAGGATTCCCGGCAACGGCGCCAAAAATATGATGTGTTATTTGAGTTATATATAATATTAATATAAATATTCGAATAAATAGTACTAAAATAATAAGAATCTCTATGATTAAAATAGATTTGTCACTAATAAAATAACTCAATTAGGCAGAGCACCTATCGAAATAGTTTAGTAAATAAGGTGGTATTCGGATTTTAAATTTATAAAAATCGTTTTTCCCTAAGACTTCTATTAAATTCTAGTGTGGAAAATATAATCAAACTAATTATGAATATGAATTGTGAATAAGGATCATTCAACAAGTAAACCAACGAATATCAAGAATGATAAGATTGAATTCTAAATCCTAGAAAGCAAAGTAAAGAACAATGTAAGGAATAAAGCAAGTAAAAAGTTTGGGAGGAATTCTTTGTAAAATATAGGTGAGATAAGAGGATACAAAATACCAAGTATAGGATAATCTTGGATCTTGTATCATAGCTCCACCAAAATCAAGTCTAAAGTAGAATCTCTTCCATACGGATCGTGGCAAGAAATTCCTAGATTAAGAACACTTGAATGTTGACAAGATCAAATCTCCCATCAATCATCCTGGTTCCGGTCCATCAATAGGAAATTAATCACATCAACTTAGCACTAATCGTATATCCTGGTTCCGGCCTAACAATTAGTGTTAATCCGAAACCACAATCTCAAATCAAAGCTTGTACTAAAGATAAAATTCAGATCTAAAGTCATCAATGAAATTGCAATTCGAATCAATAAAACCACAATCATTCAATCCAAGAACATCACAATATCTCAAGTAATTTGTAAAATAAAACCAACCAAATCTACCTATAAGAAATGTAGAAATGAGAATTCCTAAGGTTGGTTAACTAATTACAAAGAATAACAAGGAATAATAGAAGAAAAGGGGAAAGTGAAACATAGACATTAAACCTTCTTCCTCTTCAACTCCTTCTCTTGATTCTTCTTTGCCTCTTCAACTTGGATCTTCAATTTGTGTAGCTCAAATACCCTAGAATATATTCAGTAGATTTCCTTACGGATCGAGGCAAACCTACCAAATTAATCCCAAGATACTCAATACTACAACAAGTAGAGAGTAATCTCTAAGAAAATTGGAAAATCAAAGTATAGATCTCTCTCTAAGTTCTACTAAACCTTTACAATTACTTAGCAATTCAGCCTAATCAAACCTCTATCCAACCTCAAATAATGGTAAAAATCTCAATATTTATAGATAACCAAAACAGGGGTAAAATAGTAATTTTACACAAAAATCTCTAAAAACTCGGGGCAAGCACCAACACGGGCTCGAGGTTATACGCAACACGGGCTCGGTGACGTTTATCACGGAGCGCGTGTTCTTCCGGCCGTGTTCTTTCTTCCGTCTGGGCGTGTTCATTCACCGAGCGCGTGTTCAATAGCTTGGCAGGGCGTGTTCAGCCTTCTTGATGGCCTTGTTCTTGGACTGAGCGCGTGTTCCTGGGCTGGTTGTGTATATCTTTCCATAAATTGCATATTTAGTCCCCGAACTTCGCTCTTTTGATCAATTGACTCCACAAACTTCCGGAAAACAGAAATATCACAATTAAGTGCACAATTAACATATTTATCTCAATTTACTCTAATAATCCTCAACAATTATGCACAATTACCCTTCAAAAACATTATCAAATTTAGCGTTATCACTAATCTAAAAAAGTTTAGGAATTACTTGCAACCACCATATTGAGGTAATCATTCTAGATAACTCGGGTATGGTAGTAAGACAATTCGAATTCATAATTGCCTTAGATCTGCTTGCAAGCTACACATTCGAACATTGTTCAACTTAATTAATCATACGTACTTCATTAGAGATCTTAGTCAATTTTTTTCCATTCTTGTTTTAATTATTCTTTTACTCAAACATATCCGAATTGAATGCACACCTAGGACTAATTCCCCGAACTTTAAAGTTTGTCATAGTTGGTAGAAACTAACCAGCCGTTACCAACGTTCCTGTGGATACAATATTTATAAATTTAAAATTGTGGTACTCCCGTGTTACTATCTGCATGGGATAGGTACTCTGCCTTAGTTGTGTTTGATTTTGTGACACTGTTTTGTGAGATTATTTGCCTTATTTGATATTCATTTTTACTCACTCAAAACACACACCAATGGTCTATTCGAAGTGATTAAGAAAGTTGGTGATGTGGCTTACAGACTTAAACTACCTGACAGGTTGAAAATTCATCATACTTTTCATGTTAGCTATGTGAAAAGTTTAACAAAGATGAATTTGAACATGAAAGGCAGAAATCATGGAGAGCACCACCAGTAATCCGAGAGCATTTTGACAAACTCGTGGAGAAAATTCTGGACCATAGAACAATGGGGCAGAGTAGAAAGATTTAGAGGACTGTCTTTCTTTTGCATTGGAAAGGGGAAGGCTGAGATTGATGCAACGTGGGAAGAGAAATGACCCTTTGGCAATTTGAGGATCACATTGTTGAATACTGGAGGCAGCAAAGATCGACGAGGATGTCGATGACTTCAAGTGGGGGAGGTATGTGAAACCCTTTGTCCTGGAGCGTGGGACAGTCCCAACAAGTGTGAGACGACGATGTGCGCAACATAATGGTGAGCGGCGCAGACATGTGATTAGGGTTCAGTTGGATGTTGGACTATATATAAAGGACCGAATAATATGCGCGTGGGTTAAATGTGCGTCGTGGTCGGTGAGCTAAGCATTGTGGCACATACAATGCTCCATATTCGAGTCCCTGTGGAAATTGGAGTCCTTGTTCAAGTAGGACTCGTATTAGGTTTGGAAGACTGAAGATGGGCCTTGGACCATGAGGGTTAGCCCTAATCTCTGCCAACCCTAGTTACGAGAAGAGCAACAGTGTGCAGAGTTTGTGCATTGTGATCGACGGTGGTCGAGTGTTGGGAAAACAACGGTGCATTAGATAGGCAGTCGTGAGCTTGATAGAATAGGCGTGAACATTGTATTCTATCATTGGTGTTGTGTTGGCTGAGCAATCTTTGTGCATAGATTAGCTCTACTTGTGTAATACTTACTATTTGTTAATATAGAAAGGTTGGGTGAATTTGCCTGTAATTGATTGTGTATTGTTTATCTTTTACTAACCGCCCTATTTCTGCTCAAGTGTCAAAGTTGTGTGCTTGATACTTAGAAAAATTTGGGTGTTAATTCTAGTTGACTGCTGGGAGAAACACCCTGTGAGGCTGTGAAACTAATTATGGTGATTTGTTTTATAAAAAAAATTATAATATATAAGGATCAAATTAATTAAAATTTTGAGTATTAAATATATAAAATAAATTTAAATATATTATTTGATACACGTCCTAAAGTTTATTGTATATTTTACTGTTCTTTTATTTTATCTCTAATATGATATAGATATTATACAAAAATTTCTTCCATTACAAATTCTAAAATGTTACAAATATTAGTAGTTTTCTTACTTTATTATTGTTGTATATTTAACAAAAATAAAAAATAAAAAAAAAAAAATCTTTTTTAGTTCAAAGACAACCGAAACATATAAAGTTTGTCTTTTGAGCAAATTTTTCTGAATACACAAGGCAACCGACACTTGTTAAATTTAAATACCTAATCATCGGATCTAATGTGAAAAGTGTTAAAAAGTAACAAATTGTCACACTCTCTAAAAGCTTAAGCGATAGAATGAATTTAGATTTATTCTTTTAACACTTCCCTCACATGTGGGCCGATGACAAATTTTATAATAAAGGCTCACCATGTGCACACACATTAAACCAATACAAATTCTTATCACATTCGTATCAACTGGTTAGGTAGGGTTTAGACATTTTCATTTTTTTTTTTTTTTTTTTGGCTCAAAATTTTCAATTCCCTTTACTTATTGCTTTCATTGATCTCACTATAATTTATCAAAAATTTATTGAGACACTTAACTTATAATAATTAATTTAATTGAAAAAAATATTATATATATTTATAAAAAAAAAAAAAAAAAAGATTTGAGACCAAACTCACTATTTTTTTCTGTTTCTTTTTTTTTTGAGATAGAAAGAATATTCATTTATTATTATTATTATTATTTTCTTGGTAGGGAAAAGATATCACATGCATGAACCACCCCACTCCCATAATGAAGAACATGCAATTCAATGTGATAAGCTCACTGACTAAGCATTATCAATCAGGTCAATTCGAAGCCACAAAATTGAATTCTTTCGGACTTTTATTCATAATAAAAAATCCATTAAACATCATTTCAAAATTGATAATAATAATAATAATATCATAATTAATTCTCTATAATTATTTATTATTAACCCTCATTTGATATTTTTCTTTTTATATATATATAATAAAAAATATATATCTCGTGATAAAATATTTTTTATTATTATTTTTATGTTAACTTTTATTTGACATTCACGATGAAATACAAAACAGAATGGTTTATCACTTTTATTAAAGAGCTAATATCAAATTCGATGTAGATAAAAAAAAAATGACTGTTTTATTGCCCATATTATTTTTAATTAGACAAATAAATCATCAGATTTTGTTTTATTAGATTTATGGATCCTATTTTATTTTTAATTGGATAAATGAGTCCTTCTTGTCATTTTTTTTTTCAATTTTCAGCCACTATAATTCACGTTCTAAGAAACTCTTGGTTTGATACAATGAGAAAACGCATTGTAAATATTACATGAGATCAAGTGTTTTATACTCATTGTAAACGTCATGTTAGAGTTAAAGTGAGGTCATCCCGCAAGTAATAGTCAAATTCTATGGCCCAACTCGAGTCGAAGCTAGAGTAGTTCATATAATGTATTATTGTCATTTACAATGAAACCCTAATTTTTACTAATTTTTTTCGAAATTTTTTTAGTTTATTTATTTCTGGATATTTCTTTCCCAAATTAGTTTAATTGAACAAATAAAATATTAGAATTTAAAAAGAAGAAAAGAAGAAAAGAAAAAAGAAAAAAGAAAAGAAAAGCAGAGGTTAGAGGCTCTAAATAAGGTAGGTTTTAGATAATGTATTTGAACATCTTTTTGGTGCATATTGGTTTTGGACCAAAGAATTTTTTTTTTTTTTTTTTTTTTTTTTTTTGTAATAAATTTTATTTAGTCCTATTAATGATGACTTGTACAAAAAGAAAAGAAAAGAAAAGAAAAACCCCCTTAAAGGAGGAGAGTTGTGAAGTAATGATATTCCCTTATGACGCTTAGCTACCTTTCCGGGTTTTAATTTCCTACACTCCTTTTCTTCCTTCTTTCGCTTCTATATTTTCATTTCTATGTTTAAAAATTAAAATATATACTTAAAATGATTGATTTAATTGAATATAATAATAATAATAATAATAATAATATTTAGAATATGCAAAAAAAATTAAAATATAAATATAATAAAAACATTATTGTTTATAAAAAAAAAGAATTGTAATCACATGAAACTTTTAAAGCATATTTAAAACAATTTTTTTATACTATTATAATTTTTATTTATAAACATTCACTTAACCAAAAAATAATAATAATATTAAATTCATTTCTCATTTTTTTTTTTTGAATATTTAGATGAAATTTGTGTAAAATTTGAATAAGTAATGAATCTGAAATAAAAAGTTTCAATAAATATTATATTATTTAAATTAAAAACTAGATATATGTATATTTTATGTATTAAAAGTTTTTGTTGACATCAGTTGTAATTTTTTTAATATAACTTTATAGATATATTTATATTAAACCAATCTTTATGGATGTATATAATTTATTTTTATTACAAATTAAAAAATATATATATTTTTTATATTTATCTTTGTATCTTTTATATATATATATATATATATATATATTTATTAATTACACTTATATATATCTACCTAATTTTTTTTAAAAAAATATTACAATATTTATATAAATTTTGTGAAAAAAATCAAATATAGAATGTGTATCTAATATAAATAATTATATCAAACGAATGTTATTAATATCTATTCTACTATTTACAATTTAACCTATAAAAAATCAACTTATAATTTAAATTTGCAAGCAACTATTTAAAATATGCTTAAATATTTATTTTGATATTTTTAAGAAATATTTAAAAATTATAAAAATATTCACATCATTAAATAATTTTTTAAAAAATAACTTTATTCCCTTAAAAAAAAAAAAAAAAAAAACCTTTATAATATTTTCGTCTGACAAAGTGTTGAACCCATGTTGATGATAATTTTGTATTATATTTTTTTTTTTTTTTTTTGAAAACCAAACAGAACAACTCCATTAGATTAGGAACAAGATAACCAATCCGCTTGCAAATCATCCAAAGCACCAAGGGATGAGAGGACTGAAACCAAATTACATCAGTAGATAAAGAAAGGCCTATACTAGCTAATCTGTGTGCAATGTTATTGTTCAATCTAGGACAAAAACTAATCACTACATTCCTCACTCCCTGCAAACACAGCTTAAACTTTTCAAGTACTGCACCCACCATCGACAGATTTGGACCTACATAAGCAAGCTGCTGCACCAGAGATAAATAATCGGACTCAACAACAAGAGACTGATTCCAATGTTCAGAGATAGCATCCAAACTTTTCCACATTGCAAGCAATTCTGCATGTTCCACCATTGTTGCATGAGGTAAATGTCCAGCACCTGACTTGATTGTTGTCCCTTTATGATCCCGAAGAACAAACCCATAACCAGCCTTATTGGGGAAGAACGATGCGTCCACATTCAGTTTGAGCCAACCTGCTTCAGGGGGTTGCCATCTCGAAGGATGCTCCAAACGTGTCCCCGTATCATTCTTAACCGCGTCCCCCACGGTTTGGTATAGTTCGAGCAATGCAAGTGATCGGACGATGGTCTGCTCCGGCCGTGACCGACGTCCGGTGAATATCAGCTCATTGCGTGCACACCATATTCCCCATAGACAGATCAAAAACTTACAGAGAAGTTGTGCTGATGAAGGAGAATTTTCTTGAATCATCTGCGAAGCTAGTTGATTCTGCACACCCACTCGATACGCCGATGAAACAGTGAACAAACCCTTCTTTGTATAATGCCAAACAATACTATCTTTCTCACCTTCCGAACAAATAGGTAGACTAGTGATTAGATCCCGGTCTCGCTGACAAAACAAAACATTTAAAAGATCTGTACGCCACACTCCATTTCCAATTAACTCCTCCACCTTTGTATGAGAATTTAAAAATCTGATAGGAGTAATAGGCAAAAAGGATCCATCCGAAGGCAGCCAGGGGTCTTGGAATACCTGGACTGATTTCCCGTCCCCAATACGCCATCGAATTCCCTTGCATAATAGTTCCCTTCCAAACAGAATTGAACGCCATGTATAAGAGGGTCTTTGTCCACTTTTAGCCAAAAAAAAATCGGTGTTTTTGTAATACTTAGCCTTCATAACCCTAGCCCATAAGGAAGTTGGAAATTTGAGTAATCTCCATCCTTGTTTGGCTAAGAGAGCTTGGTTGAAAACATGCTGATTTCTAAAACCCAGGCCCACCGCATTTTTAGGGAGACATAATTTATCCCAAGCAACCCACGATATACCCTTACCTTCCTCTTTAGAACTCCACCAAAACCTCCTAAGCAAAGAATGAATGTCATTACATAAAGACATGGGAAGACGAAATACTGACATTGCATAACTTGGGATGGCTTGAAGTGCAGCTTTAATCAACACCTCTTTTCCCCCCCGGGATAGAAGCTTTTCTTTCCATCCATGAGTTTTCTTCCAAATTCTGTCCTTCAGGTAAGAAAAGATCTCCTTTTTTGATTTTCCAAGCAAGAAAGGAAGACCCAAATATGTCCCCGTACCATTACATAATCTCATCCCCACCAAACAAGCCAATTCATCTCGTCGCCTAGCGGACATATTGTTGGAGAAGAAAATAGATGATTTAGTAATGTTAATCTTCCGTCCCGAAGCTCTCTCATATTTAGCAATAACAGTCTGAAGGGTATGCAAACTATCAACGGAGTCCTTCATAAATAAAAGACAATCATCTGCAAAAAACAAATGAGAGAGTATGGGCGCATTGACACCCATTTGGATTCCATGCCACAAACCCCGAGATACAAGCATGTTGTATAAGATAAGAGAAGCCTTCCGCACATAGAATAAACAGGTATGGAGACAACGGATCACCTTGACGAATACCCCGTGTAGGTCTAAAATATTTCGAGGGTTCTCCATTAATAAGAACCCGAAAACGCACTGAAGTTACACACTGCATTATCAGTCCAACCAATCTGGGAGGAAAACCCATTTTCTGAAGCACCCATCTCAAATAAGGCCATTCCACATGATCATAGGCCTTGCTCATATCTATTTTAATAGCATAGGCACTCGAAGGATCACGTTTAGTTCTTGTTTGTAGCCAGTGATACACCTCCGTTGCTATAATGATATTATCCGTAATCAACCTATTACTTACAAAGGCACTTTGGAATTCTCCAATGATGCCATTCAAAATAGGTTTAATACGATTCACTAGCACCTTTGATATGAGTTTGTACACCACATTGCATAAACCGATTGGCCTAAATTCTGCCATAGAATTTGGCGTCTTTATTTTTGGAATAAGTGCAATATATGTGTCATTTAAATCAACAATAGAAGTACCTCCATTTAGGCAACTTAGAATCATGGTTGAGACGGTTGGGCCAACAGTTTTCCAGTGAGTTTGGTAAAACTTTGCATGAACACCATCCGGCCCGGGCGCCTTCGTTGGATGCATAGAATTGAGGGCTACCCAAATTTCCTCACGTGTAAATGCTCTATCCAGTGGTGTAGTCCTCCCGAGAGATCCGTGTAAAATTAATTCCAATGAATGATGAATCATAATCCACTCCATTCAATTCAGCCGTGAAAAGGGAGGAAAAAAATTGTCACTGCTGCAAGTAGCTATATCACGTTGTTTAGTAACAACGACACCATTTGAATCACAAATTCTTTGAATACGATTGCGCCTGTTCCTATGATTCGCATGATGGTGAAAGTAAGCAGTGTTGCGATCACCATGTGACAGCCAATTTGATCGTGATCTTTGTTGCCAATGTCCACATTCCGCCTCCACCAACTCCCCAAGATGAGTATGGAGTCGTTTAATTTCTTGTTCGTCACCCCCAGTGTTCTCAAGCTTTAATAATTGCTGCCTCACTTTCTTTATTTCCTTAGGAATAGTACCAAAAGTCCGTCTACTCCAGAGCATCATTGAAGCCTTAAGTTCTTCTAGCGAAGCTAGAATGGATGCTTGGACTCAAAGTATTATCACATCTCCACAGTGTCTCTACTAAATTATTACATTCCGAGTATCCAAACCACCACGGTTCCATGCGGGGTAAACGTTGTTGCTGCCATTCCTGAGATTGTCGTTGTAAAATTAAATTAAGAGCATGGTGATCTGATGTTACCATAGGTGAAGTTAGAACAGAGCAATGCATTTGGAATTGACGGAAAGGAGAGTTGCCAAAACACCGATCCAGTTTTGCTCTAACCGATTGATCTCCACCCCTCCTGTTCCACCATGTATATGTATTATATTTGATCTCCAATTTTGTATTATATTTGAGCACTGTGTTTTAGTATTAAAGGTTTCCTTCATAAATTCCTTAACATTAATTTTTACGAATAATTAATTATTTATATAATGATTTTCAATAATTATTAGTATTAAATTAATACACAAAATAGGAAAAATAAAAATTTGCATGATTATCAAATTCCAAACTTTTATTAATTCTATCAATTTAGTTTATAGATATTAATAGATTTTCACCATTAAAGGAAATTTAATTGGACTCAACATCAATAAGAAAAGGGTGCATTGGAGGAAGCGTGTGGAAGAGGTCACTTGATTCCCACCAGTTCCGTTCGACGTTTAGGCACTTTTCATCATTCGTTACCAATGAATGAGCCAACATCACCAAACGTAGGTCCCACAATATATATATATATATATAAAAGAAAACACAGAGAAAAAATTTCAGAGCCGAAAAAGAAAAAAATAGTTTTTTTTTTTTTTTTAAATAGAGAGAAAAGAGAATATGCTTTGCTCTGCTCTGCAATTATCCCCTTTTTGAGTTTTGGTGACTCAGTACTCAATTTCATAGTACAATTTTCATAATTCTATTTAAACTGATAAAATCTAATTCCTTCTTTTTATTCTTTCTACTTCCTTATCCTCCTGAGGTTTGTTCTTCTGATCATAATTTTTTTTTTTTTTTTTCCTTTTTTTCTGGGGGTGTAAAAATCATTAATCTTTGAATTTTTTTTTTTTTTTTTTTGATGGAGTGGTTGCAAGAACTATTTGTTACAGCTATTTTAGCTGTCGTAATTTGTTTTGCGTTTGCAATTGTTATGACTGACACAGAGGAAAAGACTGACCATAATAAGGTGGTGGAGGAGGCAAAGAAGAAGAAAAAGAAGAGTGGTAAAAGCAAGAAAAGGGTAAAGTTTGCGGATGATGTTATGGTTAAAAATATTGATCACTTTGAGGTTGCTGAAGAACCCATTATTAAAGATTTTAAATTATCTCATGTAAAGCTATCAGAAAAAGTTGAACTTTTGGATAATTTCTCTGAGGGGGATCATAAATTTGGAAGCGAAGGCGTGGTAGTTAAAACAGAATCTGAAGAAGTCTTGCTCTGCTCTGAGGAATCAGTTAAAGAATGCGATGATGTAAATTTGCTAATGGAGGTGGTAAAAGGCGACGGTGATGAACAAAACGCGGGATTGTTGTTGGATAAAAAAGAAGTTGGCGGAGAAAAACTGTGTTGGCCGATTGTTTGAATGCTTTGGATGTTGGAGAATTTGATTGTGTGGCTGCAATGGAATCGGTGAAAAACGGTGATATTGTCACTGATCAAAAGGCTAGAATTAGGGAAACCAGATTATTGGGAGAGGCATTGGCAGGAGAGACTATGGAATCAAACATTCAGAGTGCAGAGGTTTTGGATAAGTCATCTGAGGATTTGGTCCTAGATGGTCAGAATGAGGTAGAAATGGCACACGGTGGTGATGATGAAGTTGAAACGGTGGAAGAAGAAGGATTAGGTAAAATGAATATTGGTGATGATGAAGATGATGATTGGGAAGGAGTGGAGAGTAGTGAGTTGGAAAAAGTGTTCGTTGAAGCTGTGAATTTTGTTGAGTATGGGGGAAGAGGAAAGGATGATCAGATGGCAAATTTAGGAAACGATGTGCAGATGCAGTTGTATGGACTTCATAGAGTTGCACTCGATGGACCCTGCCATGAACCTCAACCCATGGCACTAAAGATATCTGCCCGTGCCAAATGGTATTTAATTTCGTTTTACAGATGAAGTATTTTTCTGAGGTTTGGAATTTCATTACTCTATTTATATGTTGATATTGTGTGTGTATATATATATATATATATATATATATATATATATATGCTTGTTTGTTTGTTTGTTTAATACTTGAATGGATTTGCATTTTGCCTATTTCAATGATTACTTCTAAATATAGTGTTGGGGGATGGATAGATGAAAGAAAAAACTCTAGAATAGAATTCCTTAGCTTTTGACCATAGGTTGTTGGCTGCAGAAATGAGAAATAAAATACTGTCTTTTCTCAATTAGGCATGTTATATGGTTTTTCCTTAGCAATTTCTCTAGTGAAATGGCTCTTCCTGGAAAATGCTAGTGGTTGGCTATTGCTATAAGCATTATAATAAGCTAAAAAGATGGACACAATGTAAATGATCACCTTAGGGCAAAAGGTAAACAACTTTCAAGGTGTAGTTTGATTGCTAGTTACATAACAGGGTTGAAAGCTGCTTGCTACATGTGAGTGATGGAGGGCGCTAATTCCATTGTGCAAGGAATGCGTGGCAAAGATTGGGGAGCATGAGTCCAGAGGTTGCAATGGAGCAATATATCAAGCTTTTATCGGATACAGATCCTGGCTGGATGCAAGATTCTTCTGTTGTAAGTATTTCTTGTATTGAATTTGAAGTTCTGCAATGATCGAGATTCCCAGATTATTCATGTTCCAAATATTTAATTTTCAGGACGATGGAAAGCAAGAGTTCATAGGAAGTAAGTCAACTGGAAGTCCAGACACCGAGAAAGCACTTCTTGAGAACGTTCAAGGTGATGCTGGAGACGAAAGGTAAATCATGGTTCTTTCGCCCCTGGAAAGACTTTGCCCTGGTCTCTATGCGCTTAATTTTTTTATTTTTTTATTTTTTTATTTTTTTGGTGTATGTGTGCTTTTTTGGTAGGACACTTGAACTGGAACAGAAAACTCTCACTGACGGAGGCCCTTTATCTAGTGTGGCAAAATCCACAAAAGAGGTATAATTGAATATGTTTTTTTATGCTCTTCCTGCTGTTTGTGTTTCCCCTTCTCTCTCTCTCTCTCTATATATATATATATATCTATTTTTTCATTCATTCATCCACTGTATGGAGAATTAATATTGACAAATAACTCCTAGTAAATTCTCGTCGAAGAATACATTAGATTTGCAAATTACTACATAGATTTGCATGTATCCACTAGATCTCTTAGTGCATTAATTGTTCAACTTATGGCATTGCCATGCCAGATATTTAGGACAGTTGAATCATACTAATCTTTCTAATTTATTTATTTATTTTTAATTTGTGTTTAAGAATCATATTTATCTGCTTAGTCTAATTACAGATAAGAAAATGACTTTTAGGACCATCTTCATTCTGGGCATACTGTAGGCAAAGCGTGTAGTTGTCCTTTGTAGAACATATTGAACAGTAACCCCATTCTTAAAAATATAGAAATGCAGAAAGAATTATATTATAACTAGAATTTTTATTCTTGCTTTACCTGCTTGTCTTTGCTCCTTAAAGATATCTTTCTCTTAACAAGTCCTTGTCCTCTTTTCCATGTGTTCATATGACTGGGTCATCTGTTGTTATCTACTGACAATACATGGATGAAATATTCAGATTCAGACGTTTAATTCTGTTAACAATATCTTGCAATATTTGGATCTTCATATTTTCACTGCGAACTACTTCTTAAGCATTATCAGTGAGATGCTAATTATAACTTTGTTAATTCCTGAATATGCTGCTGGTCAATTTTTGCAGATATTGGGTTGAAGAACACGATGAATGGCTTGAATTCATTACGACCGTGCTTTCCTTCTGAGTTCGGTTGTGATTAGGAAGCTGATCTACTACCTTCCAAGCAACTAGTGTGTGTGTTTAAGAACTCAGATTCGTTACTTAGTTTTTTTAGTTAATTTCTTTTTAATATTTTTCTAATTTCATCATGCACAGATACATTTATTTGTACATAATAAACATCTGCACAACGATTGCTTTCTGCTTGAATGTTTTAATATATATCTTTTCACATATTTGTTATTGGTTATTGGGACTTCTGGATGCTTGGTTTGTTTTACAGAGATATTTTTTAAAGAAGTATTTGTGTTTTGTCTAGCGTAAAATCTTGACTACATAGCAAAAGCTTTCCAGAAGATTTACAGGTGATAATATATATATAGAGAGAGAGAGACTGGAGATCATAATCATCCTTATTCTATTCTAGCTTTATTGCAGTAATTTTTTGTAGGTTATGTTCTTATGGACCATTTCCTCCATAGTTGTCACCCTTGCCACCACCACTGCCATAACCAGGTCTTCCATATCCTCCAGCTTGCCCACTTCCAATACTTCCCCATCCTCTACCTATGCTTCGACTGACACCGCCTTTACTGTATCCATCACCGCCACTGCCTCCTCCTCCATAACCACCTGAGTCGTAACCTGATCCATCACCGCCATTGCTTCCTTCATGAGAGCCACCACCGTATCCAGTGTTTCTGCAGTTGTTCCAACCTTCATTGCAGCCATTACTAGCAGTCAATCCAACAGGGGCAGCCTCTGTGTCTGTGGTGGTATCAATACCTAAAGTCTTTCTTCCCCTAATTGCAGCCTGAACAGATGCACAGTCTGCATAAAAGCCATGGCACAACAGAAACATTAGAATGATAATCCATGATGCCTCTTTATATTGTGCCATGATTTCTTTTTTAATCTTTCACCTACCAAAGAACTAATTAATTAAAATAGGAAAAAAAAAGAAAAAAAAAAACAGCGATGCTGGGCAGAGCAGAGTCCAGTGCTTGAATTGGTTGATATTATATAGGAAGTTGGAGGGCTTAAAGAATGTATTCAGAGCATGTTGTATCTACTTTGGGGGTTCACTGCATGAGGGAGGGTAGTTTGCTCATGCAAAATAAAGACTTTCTCCGGCTTATTCTTGTTACTGATTGAAAGGAAATTATGTCACGTGGACAAAGTCAAAATCAGCATGGTCTTAATCCGGTCAACAACGAATTAAGATCAAATCGAAGCAAGGCTTAACGAGGAGTCAGACAGTTGGACAAAACGCAGAGCAGGGCGACCAACCGAAACTCCGTAGATAGCCAATGGGCCCCTTATCGAAGAGAAGGCTAGCGATGAGTGGAAATATAGAAGAGAAGGCTAGCGATGAGTGGAAATACCGAAGAGAACTTTATGAACTCTCTTCGACTTCAAAGCCAAAAGGAATATTCTAAGTATATTCCGCCCATTGAGTTTCTTATTTAAATATAATGAGTAAGTGGCGAGACCCATAGATTTTTGGTCAACTAACACACGAAAACCAAGGGATTAGACATATGAAAAAGGTTGTAATGATAGTCTTTTGGCTTGTGCAGACATGCAGAGTAGGTAGGTAATGATTTCCTAACCTAATCCCACTAAATAATAAGAAAGTTTGCCTTTAAAAGGCAAACTCTCTTATCATTTAGGGGATCGGACTTTTTCCTTTCCAAATTTATACTTTAAGCAAAAAGCATATTTGCAGCTTTATCTTTCTTCTTAAATACATTCTTCCAAAGGGTTGATGTTTTGGGGGAGGGGGGGTTGGCACAAAAACCCCTATTTGCTATTTCTTCTCAAGAAGACACTTTAGTTTGTAAACTAGAGTTGAATCTTGATTTCTTTGAATCCATTCGACTAATTTGATCGTCGGGGGGTTCTAACGGAGAAATATCTCCGTTAGTTTTGTTTGTAGGTATCAACCGCTCAAGAGATCTCATCACCACTCCACAACGACTTCTACCAAATCATCATTATATGGTTAATCCGTCCCAGCCGCTCACACCACATTAAGTACTTGTTGACCGATCAAGTTTTTGCATTATCGGCTTTCCGTTCGTACGGAAAAGATTCTTTCTTACCGGATATTCCCATATCCACCGGCCAAAAAGCCGCCAGTGATATCTTTAAACTTTGTCTCTTCTTCTGTCCGAGAAAAACCTTCATCTTAAAAAAACATGTCTAGCAACTCGGAAGACGGACATCTTAGGCGACAGTCTTTAAGGCCCTCAAGTTCACGGCTAGTCGACCGTAGATATGACACGCCTACTGTTCCTGAAACACCCGGACAGAGGCGCTCGGTCCTAGAACGGATCGGACGGCAGGAACCAAAACCTTCTGTCCGTACACAGGACTTGCGGGAACACCTCAACATACGGCAGACCTCGGATTTGAGGGAACGGCCGAACACAAGGCGGGAGCCTGAAGTAGCTAAGCCCAACCCAGATGAGGAGGTGGACAGACTATGTGCAGAGGTGGCAAGGCTCACGCGGGAACAAGAGTTAGACAAAAAATGGTTGAAACTCCGGGCAGAGTTTCGTGAATACGACCAAGATCTGCCCCCACCAACCTTCCTTGCCGAGGATTGCGCACAACCTTCAAATATAAGGCCCGAGCCGTCAAGGAGTGTACAAACAAGGGGAAACTTGGAAAGACCCCCACCTTCCGGAAATCCAAGACCTACTTCACGGGCCGAAAGATCGGTCGGTGAAGTAGGAGAAAATCACCATTACTCTCGTCCTCAACAGGGGTCGAGGAACATACAAGAGAACACGAAACAACCGGTCCCCCGATCGCACCAGGAGAAAGTCACCTGAACCGACTGACGCGCTTTATTCGAGAAGAAATCGCGGTCAATAGAAATCGGACCATTCACAAAATGGATCCGGGATGTGGCTCCTAACACTTTTCTCAAAATTCCGCAGTTCGTGCTCTACTCCGGACACACAAGGCTGCTTGAACATATGTGCAGGTACAAGTCCGCCATGGGGCTGGGTAACTAATGATGAAGCAGTACTTTGCAAGGCCTTCTCCAGTGTCGGACAAAGCACCGACTGGTTCACTCACGCACCCAAGTTCCATCGTCTCATGGTCAACCCCGGAAAAGTAATTCTTGGACAAATTCAGCACGACCGGATCCATACCGAAAACCAGGAGAGACTTAGCCAACATAAAGCAGCGAGAGGGTGAAACCCTCTTGGCGTATCTCGAGAGGTTTAAGAAAACCTACGAAGAGATTGAAGGACCGAGTCGGATACGGTCATCACATGCTTCAAGGAGGATTCGGATCTAGGATGTCAGTATACGGAGTTGCAGCTAAGGAAGCTACAAACGATTGGGGAAATGTTCAATGTGGCACGACAAGTCGCCCTCGCCGAAGAAAGTGCACAGGAAGTCCCTTTGAAGGGCAAAGAGAAAGCGGGCGAAGCGTCAACAAAGAAAGAACAGGGAATCGGCTTCGAGAAGAAGAAAAGCTTTAGTCCAAATAAAAATAAGGGGCCAAATACCTTCACTCCGCTGCGAGTAACGAAGGAGAGTCTTATCTCGGTGATTAAAGAGAAGTATGGGGTCAGCGACTGATGTGTTATTTTGAGTTATAAATAAATAATAAAAATAATATAAATAATCGAATAAATAATACTAAAAATAATAAGAATCTCTAAGATTAAAATAGGTTTGTCACTTAATAAAATAACTCAATTAGGCAGAGCACCTATCGAAATAGTTTAGTAAATAAGGTGGTATTCAGATTTTAAATTTATAAAAATCGTTTTTCCCTAAGACTTCTATTAAATTCTAATGTGGAAAATATAATCAAACTAATTATGAATATGATTTGTGAATAAGGATCATTCAACAAGTAAATCAACCAATATCAAGAATGATAAGATTGAATTCTAAATCCTAGAAAGCAAAGTAAAGAACAATGTAAGGAATAAAGCAAGTAAAAAGGTTGGGAGGAATTCTTTGTAAAATATAGGTGAGATAAGAGGATACAAAATACCAAGTATAGGATAATCTTGGATCTAGTATCATAGCTCCACCAAATTCAAGTCTAAAGTAGAATCTCTTCCATACGGATCGTGGCAAGAAATTCCTAGATTAAGAACACTTGAATGTTTACACAACTATATCTCCTATCAATCATCCAAGGTTCGGTCCATCAATAGGAAACTAATCACATTAACTTGGTACTAATCGTATATCCAAGGTCCGGCCTAACAATTAGTGTTAATCCGAAACCACAATTTCACATCAAGACTTGTGCTAAAGATAAAATTCAGATCTAAAGTCATCAATGAAATTGCAATTTGAATCAATAAAACCACAATCATTCAATCCAAGAACATCACAATATCTCAAGTAATTTGTAAAATAAAACCAACCAAATCTACCTATAAGAAATGTAGAAATGAGAATTCCTAAGGTTGGTTAACTAATTACAAAGAATAACAAGGAATAATAGAAGAAAAGGGGAAAGTGAAACATAGACATTAAACCTTCTTCCTCTTCAACTCCTTCTCTTGATTCTTCTTTGCTTCTTCAATTTGGATCTTCAATTTGTGTAGCCCAAATACCCTAGAATATATTCAGTAAATTTCCTTACGGATCGAGGCAAACCTACCAAATTAATCCCAAGATACTCAATACTACAACAAGTAGAGAGTAATCTCTAAGAAAATTGGAAAATCAAAGCATAGATCTCTCTTTAAGTTCTACCAAACCTTTACAATGTCTTAACAATTCAGCATAATCCAACCTTAATACAAGCCTCAAATAATGGTAAAAATCCCAATATTTATAGATAACCAAAATAGGGGTAAAATAGTAATTTTACACAAAAATATCTAAAATCTCGGAACAGAGCACCAACACGGGCTCAGTGTTATACGCAACACGGGCTCGGTGACGGTTTATCACCGAGCGCTTGTTATGATGGTCGTGTTCTTTCTACTTGTATAGGCGTGTTTATTCACCGAGCACGTGTTTCATGGCTTGGCAGGGCGTGTTGAGTCTTCCTGAAGGGCGTATTCTTGGACTGAACACGTGTTTCTGGACTGGATTTGTATTTCTTTCCAGAAATTGCATATTTAGTCCCTAAACTTTGCTCTTTTGATCAATTAACTCCACAAACTTCCCGAAAACAGAATTATCACAATTAAGTACACAATTAACATATTTATCTCAATTTACTCTATTAAACCTCAACAATTATGCACAATTACCCTTCAAAAACATTATCAAATTTAGCGTTATCATAATACCCCACAACTTAACCTTTGCTTGTCCTCAAGCAAATCAAAGAAGGCATTTGAATCAAACAAATCATTTAATAGAAAAGTGCATAAATGTTTTCTCAAAGAATTTCAAACTAACTAGTTTACTTTTCAAAGATCTCATAAACAAAGTGTTTAAGGAATGGTTCACTTCTATGCCTCATCAAGTGTTTTCATGTTTAAATCAAGAAATACAAAATTGAACAAATCATTTTCAACTTCAATATGAAAAACGATTATAAAATCATCATGAGTGCAGTGTGTGCTCTATCTCAATTAGTGATCCAAATAACAAATTTCCTTTCAAAGCAAATTACTCAAATAGTGGTTCGGTCGATCAAAAACTTCAACAACGAGAGATAATCACAATCAAATCTCAAGAAACAAGCCACTTATTCAAAAGTAGAATTTTATTCAATTGGTTTTTTTTTTCAAGGTTTTTATTGTTTGCTTAACAATATCAACTTTAACTACCCTTGTAGCGAGTTCCACTCCGATGACTCCCAGATCCCGAGGACCTTAGGGCACCGGGCATTCAATTCCCATAAGAAGTGGTGCTCAAGTAGCAAAGGATACATGCAATTAACCTTTTATTCAACAATTTATTCAACGAAAATTAAAAGTGTGGCAAGTCTCTCAAAGAATTTTCAAGTGAAAACGCAAGTTATTTTCATTCCCAAAAGACTTAATACTACTCAAATAAATGTCCAAAAGTAGCCCACTAATCAGAACAACCAACCAAGAATTGTTGTGTCAAAAGAGTTTTTTTCAGGATTTTCCTATAATCATGCTCGTACCAAGTATCAACAAAATGAACTAAATCAAATCTCGAGACTTTCAACAATCAACAACCGATATCTATCATCGGCTAAGCAAATCAAATTCCAAAACAAAATTCACAAAATAATCTTTTCAAGTAAACTAATCATTTTGAAAATTTTGAAAAATTCGAAAAATTTAGCAATTGTTTTGAAAATATTTGAAAATTGAGATAAAACGAGAACACACACCTACCCCACAACTTGAAAATTGCACTGTCCTCGGTGTAAAAGCTAATACCCCACAACTTATTTGAAAAATAAATAAGTGCGAGAAAACTATAAATACAAAACGGGAATAAGTGCGAAAAACTAGAAAAATAAAAACAAGAAAATTTTATTTAAAATGGGAAAGAAGATGATCATATAAATCAAATAGTACATCCCTAGCAAAAACAAATAAAATCAACTAAAAAGTAAATAAATAAAGCAAATAAACCCTAACGGAACATCCGGGAATAATATAACAAACAAGATAATAAAACCTATACTGGAACATCCAGCCACTAATAAAGCGATCTAGACAAATATTGAACGCCAAAAACCAAGTATGACTCGATAAAAGCGGTAAAAGGAAAGGGAAGAAAGACAAATCTTGTTTCCGAGCAAGCATGCTTGGAACTTATTTTGTTCCTTTCTTAGGAGCTTCTTCCTTCTTCAATAACTTTTATAAGGCTCGCTTTGTCCTCCCTAACAACCTCATCTTTCGATTTATTCGATGGAATTTTGTTCGGTGCTGCTAGGGAGTAATCATTTTTGCTTGTTCCGAAAATTGCCCGGACAATTGTCCCACTTGCATTTCCAGGTGTTGTAGCGAAGCCTATTGATTCCTGTTTTACCTTCAACAAACAATCAAGAAAAATAGAATAGAACAAAACAAAGAAAGAAAGAAATTACAAAATTAAAAACTGCCCTACTACAAACGGTCTAGTTAAAAAAAAAAAAAAAAAAAAAAAAAAAAAAAAAAAAAAAAAAAGAAAAGAAATCACATTACCTACAAAACAAGAAAAGGGAGATTAGTAAGGATAAAAGGATATAAAATATAAAATTATTAGATAATGCTAATCTAATCAAAAATAAGGAAAAGAAAATGAATTAAATTAATTGACAGGAAGAAAGAAGAAAAAGAATGGAAGAATAAAAGAATGATAAATAAGTATGGAATGAAATGTATAAGAAAGAAAGAAGTTTGAAAGAAATAAAAATGGAGAAGGAAATGAAAATATTTAATGAGCATGCAAAATTGAATAGAAAAGGAAAAGAAATGGAATGCAAAAGGAATCTGAACGAAAATTTGAAGAAATAAAAATTGAGAAGGAAAATTTTCATGCTCTCGGGTAGTGCAAAAACAGGGGAAAGAGCAGGGGGTTAAAATTTCAGTTCTGGAATTTTAACAAAACAGAGAAAAATACATAGATATACAATAATTAGCTACTGAAATTTTGAATAAAACAGAGGAATTAACCTTTATAGCTACTGGATTTCTCTGCAAAACAGAGGAAAATGCATGCTGGAATTTTCAGAATGACCAAAACAAATTGTAACTCACAAATTTCTTGGCACTTTCAACAAAAACAGTGAAGAAGGTTCACTGAAATTTGACAAAAACAGAACAAAACATGTAAAATCTACTGAATTAAATATAAGGCAGCAGTGAGGTAAAAATTCTGCCACTGTACTGCCCAAAATTTCAGCAAAAACTGAACAAAATCAAGCATACCATAAATTTCAGAATTAAACATTTCAGCAGCAGTGCAAACCAAAAGTTACTGGACTGCCCACAAATAATTTTACTGAAAATGCAGTGTACAGAATACAACATCTAGCTACTGAAAATAGAACAACAAGGTTCATGCATTTGAATTTCTAATTTGAACATGTAAATTGTCTATATGATAGAAGTGAAACATATACATACAAACTATATGCTATTCATGAAGAACAAAAAGAAATGCAATTACAACAACTAACAAATCTATACCATTATTTACAATATCATGCAAAAACTGAATTCACAAAAGATACCATACACTAACCTACTGGAAAATGAAAATAAGAACAAGGAAAATCATGCATTTGCTAATCTAAATTAACCAAGCAGAATCAAAGAACACAAAGAACAAACTTCTACTTACTGGAAATGAGGATACATAATATATATACATCTATTCCTATAATAAAGTATATGCAAAAAGAACTACTGGAAGATCAAGCTGCAATTAATAATACCTACATAAATATATAAGCAATGCAAAAGCATGCAAATGCAAATTATAAAAACAAAACATGCAGTACTAACCTATTAGAACATATTAACCTAAATCTAACTACTGGAATGCAAAAAGGTAATTAAGGAGAAATCCATGTAATAATATTTACCTAAATCACCATGCAAACTATACCTAAGTAAAAGCTATGCAAACTGTACTACTACAAAATAATATGCAATTTGGCCAAACAATCAAAACATCTAAATCATATACTAAGTAAAAGAAAACAAAGAACAACAGATTCATGTAAGCACTAAACTAACTACTGGAATTCAACAAAATATGAGACAAAACATCATATGCATATTCATACTAGTATATTAAATCAATTGCAAAGAAAAACAAAACATGCAAACTAACTAAATCATATGCAAAAACAATTAATACAAAATACTTGAAATCTGAAAATGAAATGTAACAAAGCTAATGAAGTGAATTAAATAACTAAACTAAAAATGTTGGTCACTAAACTAGCATTTCTTAGAATTAGTTTCTAAGAATGCTTACTTTTCAACAAAAAGCTATACATATTTATTACATAAAGAATTCAATGATTACTAGATAAATTCCTAGAGATGCAAATCTATAAAAATCAATTGTGACCATTTATTGAAAAATTTACTATATGCAAAATCTAACAAAAATTTCAAAAGAAGAAATTAAAAGCAAAGCTATACCAAAACTTATATCAAATGCAAAGTAAGGCTAACAAATAAAAGATAGAAAATAAGGAAAACATCTAACATCAATTCCTAACAAAAGTAAGTATCTAGATAATAGTCTTCATGAATTGAAGATATTATTAGAATACTAACTAAACTAGAAAGCTCTTAAAGAAAATAAAGGAATGAAGATAAAAATAACAAGATCATGCAAAACTAACTAAGAAATGTAAGACAACTAAAGAAGATGCAAAACAAGTAAATGACAAGTAATAAAACTAGGATTAAGAAGAGAAGTAAACTAAACTACTCTAACATAATATCTAAAAATCAAGATAATATCTATAACAACTACCAAAAATCATGAGACGAAAACATGGAAATATATCTAAGAACATGAAATATGAATCAATCAAAGAAAGAGTCAAGTTAGAAAAGTAGTTAAATCTAATACTAACCATACCTAAGAACTAGTTAGAACAAGTTAGAAAGATTAGAACAAACTAAGTCAAGTTAGAAAGTAGGAAAAACAATTAGATCTAAAAATTCTAAACTAAAGATCAAAACTAAGATGTTAAACCTAAGATCTAAGTTATTCTAAAGGATAAGGATCTAAAGAATCAAAAGCTAACCTAATCTAAAGCACTAAACTAACTAAGCTATCTAATCTAGATCAACTAAAGTTAACCTAAATCCAAAATATCTAGGCTATATCTAACCAAAATCTCTAAGTAAAAGTTTTCTTAAGGGATCTAAACTAACCAAAACACTAACTAAACCTAAAAATCATGATACTAAATCATCTAACCTAAGATCTAAATCCAAAAATCTATAATCTAAGCAAAAGAAATTCTAAGAAAAATGAATCAAAATGAAAGCAAGAGAAACAAAATACAAGTAACAAAAGAAAACTACTAAAGTAAGAATAAGAAAAATCAAAGAATCAAAATTAAACTACTCAACTAAAAAATAAGAAACAAATGAAATTGAAAACAACTAAACTAAATGAAATAAAATCGATCAAGCAAATATCCAAGATCTATCAAAGAGATAAAAGATATTCTAAGAATTAGACAAGAAAAGTAAAAGTTACTTGAGAATGATATCATAAAACAAATCATATCAAAATTAATTCGTTATAAATTTCACACCGTTGATGAAAATTTTTCCCAAAAATTACAAACGAACTTAGAGGAAAAACATCACGAAAATTAATAGGATTCCCCGGCAACGGCGCCAAAAATCCGATGTGTTATTTTGAGTTATATATAAATAATAAAAATAATATAAATAATCGAATAAATAATACTAAAAATAATAGGAATCTCTAAGATTAAAATAGGTTTGTCACTAATAAAATAACTCAATTAGGCAGAGCACCTATCGAAATAGTTTAGTAAATAAGGTGGTATTCGGATTTTAAATTTATAAAAATCGTTTTTCCCTAAGACTTCTATTAAATTCTAATGTGGAAAATATAATCAAACTAATTATGAATATGATTTGTGAATAAGGATCATTCAACAAGTAAATCAACCAATATCAAGAATGATAAGATTGAATTCTAAATCCTAGAAAGCAAAGTAAATGAACAATGTAAGGAATAAAGCAAGTAAAAAGGTTGGGAGGAATTCTTTGTAAAATATAGGTGAGATAAGAGGATACAAAATACCAAGTATAGGATAATCTTGGATCTAGTATCATAGCTCCACCAAATTCAAGTCTAAAGTAGAATCTCTTCCATACGGATCGTGGCAAGAAATTCCTAGATTAAGAACACTTGAATGTTAACACAACTATATCTCCTATCAATCATCCAAGGTCCGGTCCATCAATAGGAAACTAATCACATTAACTTGGCACTAATCGTATATCCAAGGTCCGGCCTAACAATTAGTGTTAATCCGAAACCACAATCTCAAATCAAAGCTTGTACTAAAGATAAAATTCAGATCTAAAGTCATCAATGAAATTGCAATTTGAATCAATAAAACCACAATCATTCAATCCAAGAACATCACAATATCTCAAGTAATTTGTAAAATAAAACCAACCAAATCTACCTATAAGAAATGTAGAAATGAGAATTCCTAAGGTTGGTTAACTAATTACAAAGAATAACAAGGAATAATAGAAGAAAAGGGGAAAGTGAAACATAGACATTAAACCTTCTTCCTCTTCAACTCCTTCTCTTGATTCTTCTTTGCTTCTTCAATTTGGATCTTCAATTTGTGTAGCCCAAATACCCTAGAATATATTCAGTAAATTTCCTTACGGATCGAGGCAAACCTACCAAATTAATCCCAAGATACTCAATACTACAACAAGTAGAGAGTAATCTCTAAGAAAATTGGAAAATCAAAGCATAGATCTCTCTCTAAGTTCTACCAAACCTTTACAATTACTTAGCAATTAAGCCTAATCCAACCTCTATACAAGCCTCAAATAATGGTAAAAATCCCAATATTTATAGATAACCAAAACAGGGGTAAAATAGTAATTTTACACAAAAATCTCTAAAATCTCGGAAGAGCCCCCAACCCGGGGCAGACGAAACACGGGCTCGTGACGGCCAGGGAGGGTTTTTTTTTTTTTTGGGGGGGGGGGGGGGGGGGGGGGGGGGGGGGGGGGGGGGGGGGGGGAAGCCCCCCGACGACCCACACCTACGGGCGCAGCCCACAATTGACCCAACAGCCCGGGGCCGGGGGCGGGCGCGGGGTGGGTGTGGGCGGGGTGGGGGCTCGGGGGGTTTTTGCGGGTGTTGGCTGCGGGGGGGTGTTCTTTCCTTCTTTATGGGGGTTTTCTTTTGGTGAGCACGTGTTTTGGGGGGGGGGGGGGGGGGTGTTGTTTCCTTTTTGGCGTGTTCTTGGGGGGGGGTGGTTCTTGGTTGGGGGTTTGTGTACATCTTTCCGGAATTTTTTTTTTTGTCCCCCCGACTTCGCTTTTTAAATAGATTTATCCACAAACTTCCAAAAAAGAATATTTGCAATTAAACCCAAAATCAATCAATTTATCTCAATTTACTCTAATAATCCTCAACAATTATGCACAAATACCCTTCCAAAACATTACCAAATTTGGCGTTATCATAATACCCCACAACTTAACCTTTGCTTGTCCTCAAGCAAATCAAAGAAGGAATTTGAATCAAACAAATCATTTAATAGATGTGCATAAATGTTTTCTCAAAGAATTCAAACTAACTAGTTTACTTTTCAAAGATCTCATAAACAAAGTGTCTAAGGAATGATTCACTTCTATGCCTCATCAAGTGTTTTCATGTTTAAATCAAGAAATACAAAATTGAACAAATCATTTTCAACTTAAATACGAAAAACGATCATAAAATCATCCACGCGTGAGGTGTGTGCTCTATCTCAATTCCTTTTATTTTTAGTATTATTTATTCAATTATTTATATTATTTTTATATATAATAAACCAAACATCAAGTAGCGTTTCATGTCCTTTGTTGAGGACGCTCCAGGAAGCGCCTCAAAAGGAGGACCGACTTGTGTTTTCTCTAGTGAAGATCTTTAGAGCGGGATAAGGATCCGGAGTACGAGTCTCGGCGAGGTCTGGAGGATTAAGCCAGCCGTGGAAGCAGTGAGAGCAACACGACAACTTTCTCTTTCCTTTTCTTTTCGTTCTTGTATTACTTTTCCTTTATATGTTATGATTCCGTGTCCTAAGATTCTCTTTATTTTGATTGATTAATTAATGATTTATACATTTCCAGGAAAGGATACGTTCTAATATACATTATGAATTGCTTATTGTTTTACGCTTTCGATTTGATTCTCGTATTGAGTTTATGCTATGAAACTTAGGTTAATGCATGATACTACAATAGTTAATTAAATTGACGGTTTGTTTAGGAGACCCGACCATAGGAGAATTTACAAATTGTCAAATTAGGTCTAATAACTTGCATCGACCATAATGAAGTTAGGAAGCCTAATAATCTCGAGTTAGTAATCAATGCAAATCTTAAGATTAACTTATTAAATTCACGACTTAATAATTAATCTACAAAGGTTTAGGATTACTTGCAACGACCCGTATTGAAGTAATCACTTTAGATAACTCGGGTATAGTAGTAAGACGATTCGAATTCATAATTGCCTTAGATCCGTTTGCAAACTGAACTTTCAAACATTGTTCACCTTAATTAATCATACGTACTTCATTAGAGATCTTAGTCAATTATTTTCCATTCTTGTTTTAAATAGTCTTTAAACAACTTATCCGAATTGAATGGACACATATGACTAATTCCTTGAACCTTAAAGATTGTCATAATTGGTAGAAACTAACCAACCTTCACCAACGTTCCCGAGGATACGATAATTATATATTTAAAATCGTGGTACTCCCGTGTTACTATCCGCATGCGATAGATACTCTGCCTTAGTTGTGTTTGATTTTGTGACACTATTTTGTGAGATTATTTGCTTTATATGATACTATATTTTTACTCACTCAAAACACACACCAGATTTTTAGCGCCGTTGCCGGGGACGCTAAATTCATAATATTTTTGAAATTCTGCGCGCAAAATTTTAGAAATTTTATGATTTGGTAACGGTAGTATTTATCAATTAAGACGCAATTAGTGGAATTAGATCCTACTTTCTTGGTATAGGATTTCCTAAATTAAATAATTAAGGTAATGCAAATTTTAGAAAATTCATTCTAAAATCATACTAAGAAATTTTCTAGAAATTATCTAGAATTTCATAAAAATCTAAAAATCTAAAAAAAAAAACCCAAAAATATTTAACCTTCTATCTTCGAACTTCTAACTATATTTGCATCTTATCTATCTTTGTACTCTTTGTTTGCGGTTGTATGACTCGAGCCTCTGGGGCTGAACTTCGAGAAAGGCTTGACAATCCCGAAATCTTAATCCGCAGAGCTAGAGGTGCAAGGGGGAAAACTAATCTTACTAAAAATGGCGGCTCAACCACCACCACCACCAATGGAAACTTACATCCAGCATGAGAACATACCTAT
>JAHSUH010004853.1:0-30172 GCA_025388415.1 Cynanchum wilfordii | reverse complement strand
AAAAAACAACTTTATCTATGTCTAGCTTTCGGTTATTACTAACAATTTCTTTTAAAAACTTAGCATACTTAGGCATTTCGGAAACAACATCAAGCAAAGGTAAATTAACATGAATTTGACTAAAAAATTGTAGAAACTTCTCAAACTACTCCTTCTCTTTATTTTGCTTCAATCTCGAAGGATATGGGGCCTTTGGTCGATACTCCTGTGTGGGTATCTTTTGTTCCTCAACTACTTTTTCTTTTTGACTTCACTCGGGGCGCGGTGAGTCCTTGGAACTCTCTCCTTCTTCCGGCACGAAATAGTAGGGTTAGTAATTTTAGGAATAGGATGGTCTAGAATTTTACCGGATCTCGGAGTCAAAGTCTTGCATTCTCTTATTGGGTTGTTCTCGGTATTGCACGGTAATGCACCATGAGCTCTTCCCGAAATCTGATTTGTCAGCTGCCCCATTTGTCTTTCTAGAGTTTGTAGAGAGGCGTGTGTGTTTCTGGCAAAGGTCTCGGTCTGCCTCAACCTTTCATCTGTCTGTCTCATCCTCTCATCTGCTTCTCTCATTCTTTGTTCATTACTCTCCTGCATCTTTTTACCCGATTCAATCATTTCCTTATTTGAGTTCATTATCCCCTTCATCATTTCCCTCATTTCTTGCATAGGGTCTTTAGGTTGATTGAAATTTCTAGCAAGTGGTAATGTCGGTTGCTTTGTGATTGCGGGAAAGGAGCATTCCGGTAATTCCTTGGATAATTCATGGCTCCAGCATTATTCTTCCAACTAAATCCAGGATGATTCCTCCAATTGGGGTTATAAGAATTCCCCGTAGGTGCTATTAGCAGCATCCACATACTCTATTTCTTCCGGAATAGTCAGAATTCCATTGCCAAAACAATCACCACCGAAATGCGGTCCTTGACAAAACTCACAGACTTGATATACCGTTTGAACGTTTCTTCCTTGAAGAGCAATCAGTTGATTATTAAATTGAGCCTTTATACTTTCAATTTGCTTGTCCAAAGAGGAGTTTGCCATGTTAGCTAGCTGTTTCGAGGTTTCGCCCTTACATTAGTTGCATCTATCTCATTCATTCCATTAAAACCTCCTTGAGGGTTCAGCCCATCCAGTATTTGCTTTCCCCGCTCGTTCATTCCTCCGTAGAATTGCTGTAATACGAGTGGTTCACGAAATCCATGTTGAGGGCATGTTCTTAATAACTCCTTCATTCTTTCCCAAGCGTCAACAACAGTTTCATCCTCTGCTTGCGAGAAACTTGATATTGCTTTCCTCATTTCCAAGATTCTAGCAACTGGGTAGTACTCGGTTGAGAATGCTTTGCTCGGTTGATCCCATGTTGTAATTGAACTAGTAAGGACTCGAAGTAACCATTTCTTTGCTCTATCCCTTAGAGTGTATGGGAATAAGGTCAACATCACCAACTCAATAGGACTATCCCCTTTAAAAGCATCACACAACGCAGCGAACTCGGATAAATGTTCCATTGGGTCCTCGGATGGTAGTCCTCCGAATTGGGACCTTGTGATTACCAATTGCGGAACTCCTTGTTTCAAGTCATACCTATCTCCTTCAGGCAACCTTATAGCACTACACACAGGTATGTTCTGCGGCTGGATGTAAGTTTCCATCGGTGGTGGTGGTTGTTGAGCTGCCATTTCTGGTATGATTAGTTTTCTCCTTGCACCTCTAGCTCTGCGGATTAAGATTTCGGGATTGTCAAGCCTTTCTCGGAGTTCAGCCCCAGAGGCTCGAGTCATACAACTGCAAACAAAGAATACAAAGATAGAAAAGATGTAAATATAGTTAGAAGTTCGAAAATAGAAGGTTAAATATTTTTGGTCTTTTAAAAAATTTTCGGATTTTTATGATTTTATAATATTCTAGATAATTTCTAGAAAACTTCTTAGTATGATTTTAGAATGAATTTTCTAAAATTTGGATAACCTTAATTATTTAATTTAGGAAATCCTATACCAAGAAAGTAGGATCTAATTCCACTAATTGTGTCTTAATTGATAAATACTAACGTTACCAAATCATAAAATTTCTAAAATTTTGCGCGCTGAATTTCAAAAATATTATGAATTTAGCGTCCCCGACAACGGCTCCAAAAATCTGGTGTGTGTTTTGAGTGAGTAAAAATATAGTATCATATAAAGCAAATAATCTCACAAAACAGTGTCACATAATCAAACACAACTAAGGCAGAGTACCTATCGCATGCAGATAGTAACACGGGAGTACCACGATTTTAAATTTATAAATATCGTATCCACGGGAACGTTGGTGATGGCTGGTTAGTTTCTACCAATTATGACAATCTTTAAGGTTCGGGGATTAGTCCTAGGTGTCCATTCAATTCAGATATGTTGTTTAAAGAATATTTAAAACAAGAATGGAAAATATTTGACTAAGATCTCTAATGAAGTACATATGATTAATTAAGGTGAACAATGTTCAAAGGTGTAATTTGCAAATGGATCTAAGGCAATTATGAATTCGAATCATCTTACTACCATACCCGAATTATCTAATGTGATTACCTCAATATGGTTGTCGCAAGTAATCCTAAACCTTTGTAGATTAGTTATTAAGTCGTCAATTTAATAAGTTAATCTTAAGGTTTGCATTGATTATGAATTCGAGATTATTAGGCTGCCTAACTTTAGTATGGTTGCCGCAAGTTATTAGACCTAATCTGGCAATTCGCTAAATCTCCTATGGTTGGGACTCATTAACAAACCGTCAATTTAATTAACTATTGTAGTATCATGCATCAACCTAAGTTTCATGGTATAAACTCAATATGAGAATCAAATTGAAAGCATAAAACAATAAGCAATTCATAATGTATATTAAAACGTATCCTTCCTAGGAATGTATAAATCATTAATCAATTAATCAAAATAAAGAGTATCTTAGGACACAAAATCATAACATATAAAGGAAAAGAAATACAAGAACGAAAAGAAAAGGAAAGAGAAAGTTGCGGTGTTGCTCTCACTGCTTCCACGGACCGGCTTAATCCTCTCGACATCGCCGAGACTTGTGCTCCGGATCCTTATCCCGCTCTGCAGATCTTCAGCTACCACTCCCCTCAACTAAATTATAGGGTATCCCTTATGGTTGAGGTTCAACCCTACACTCGAGGGGAAAGAAAAATGAAAACTGAATCTCGACTAGAGCTTATCACGAAATTCCTATGAGCTAGGAACTCGGAAATACTCCTGTTCCGAGTGATTCTTGTGTGCTTCAACAACTGGGGGAGTGCAACTATATATAGGAGTGAAATAGAGGTGAAAAGAGGTAAAATTTCCATGTGGGACATGGAAAAACGCCATTCTGCCTTTAACACGCCCGTGTCGAGTGTCTCCAACACGCCCAAAGACCGTGTTCAGCTCTTCAACACGCCCGTGTTGAGAAAAAAATTGCAATTTAGTGCCCGATTTCTTCATTTCTTCAATTTTGGTTCCTGAAACTTCTAAAATCGAAAACAGAGCAAATTTGAGTAATTTCCATTTAATTAATTCCAATTAACTCCATAATTAACTCGAATTGAACAGAATTAATGTATAAAAACACAATATAAAATCGAGTTATCAACAACCATCGAAGAATAGCTGTGTGAAAAGAGAATTTCAGGATTTTTCCTATAATCATGCTCGCACCAAGTATCAACAAAGTGAAACAAATCAAATCTTGAGACTTTTAACAATCAACAAATAGTGTATATCATCGGCTAAGCAAATCAAATTCCCACAAAAAGTTCACAAAATAATCTCTTCAAATAAACTAATTGTTTTGAAAAATTCGAAAAATTTTGACAATTGTTTTTCAAAATATAATGCAAATTGAGATAAAACGAGCACACACCTACCCCACAACTTGAATATTACACTGTCCTCAGTGTAAAAAGCTAATAGCCCACAATTGCTACAGTAAAGTAATTGTAAATCAAAAGGAATATATATACATACCTACTGTACTTGCACGAAATTGGAAATGAAACATATACTGCATGCATTATACAAACATGGAAGATTTACAAACAAAATTTCCAACTATAGGAAATTTAAAATTAGCCATGTGACACATGCAAACTTCCTAAATTATCCATGCAAACCATGCAAATGAAATCTATATAAAAGCCATACAACTCATGTAAATAACAAATCATGCAAACTGTTAACATATCAAATGCAAAGCAAAGCAAAACATGCAGATTGCACACACTCAAACTTACTACTAAAATGTAATTAAATACATTTCCAAATACTAAAGCTACTGCTATAGAAACTAAAGAAAAGTACATGAAATCTAAACTACCATGAAAGACAACTAAAGTATCTATTTGCAAAACATACGTACCATGCAAAGTATGATTGCACAAAAACTATGCAACTATCCTAAGCTGCTGTAATTTAAAGGCAAAGTATGCAAAATAAAAGCTACCTAAGTAAACCATGCAGAACATGTAATATATTGTAAATAAGAAGATCATGCAATGATAAACTAAGAAAAGAACTACCTAAACTAACCATGCAAAATGTTATTAAGTAAAGTGTCATGATAACTATGCAAACTGACTAAATATAATCTATATGTATCAATATACATACTTATGACATGGAAAGTAAAGTAGATACATGCAAGCTAAAGTGAAAGATGAATCACTAAAATACATATGTACACACCATGCAAAAACATGCAAAAATGCCTACTGTAAGATCAAAACATGCAACACTAACAAGCTACTAGAATGAGAAAATCCTAATTATCATGCTAGACATGCAAAAGGCTATGTACACTAAAACCATGCAAAATCATACTAAGAAAAAGAGCAACTCTTGTAAGTACATCTATTGTTCATGCAATATACACACTACACTATACATAATAGAGTCATGCAGACTTAATATATGTAAACAAAAGATAATATGCAAATTCCACTAACAAGTAATTATGCAACTAATATATATACATAAGCATGCAAATTCATGCAAATGATAACGTGCAAATTTACCACATTTCATGCATAAACCATTACTGAATTATTATTGCAAATCAAAGAAAGAAGGGCAACAAGTCTACTGGAATGAATTAAACAAACAAGCTGGAAAATGTTGTTCACTACACTAGCATCTCCTAGAATTAATTTCTAAGAATGCTTTCTACTCAATAAAAAACTATACTATATTATTACCTAAAGAACTCAAGAATACTAAATAAAATCCTAAAGATGCAAGTCTAATAGTAACAATAGTGACCATTTATTGAAAACCAATCATGCAAACTAAAATTAAGTCAAATCAATATATGCGAAGTAAGTAAACTAAATGCAAAGCCATACCTAAACTCAAATTAAGCACATAACAAGGCTAACATAAAGTAAAATGCACGAAAAATCCTAACATTAGTCCTAAAATCTATCAAAAGGAATTATCAAAATAATAATCTCCATGAATTGGAGACATTATTAGAATACTAACTTCAACATCAAAACTACTAACTAGACTAGAAAGCTAATAAGAACATAAAGAATGTAAAGATATGAAAAAGAAATGATATCAAAGACAAGATGTGATGTGTGGTTTATTATATATAAAAATAATATAAATAATTGAATAAATAATACTAAAAATAATAGGAATTTTCAAGATTAAAATAGGATTGTCACTAATAAAATAAACTCAACTAGGTAGAGCACCTATCGAAATAGTTTAGTAAATAAGGTCGTATTCGGATTTTAATATTTATAAAATCGTTTTCCCCAAGATGTCTATTAAATTCTAGTGTGAAAAATATAATTAAATCCATTGTGAATATGATTTGAAAGTATGAATCAATCATCAAGTAATCCAACCATATCAAGAATGATAAGATTGAATTCTAGATCCTAGAAAACAAATTAAAAGAAAGCAAAGTAAAGAATATGGATGAGATAATATTGAATATTTGAAGAACTCACTAAACATATTAGAGAGAGTGGAGGATACACTTCACAACAAAATCAAGTATCATGATGCAACTATCACAATTTCACCAAATCCGAGTCTAAGGATGAACTTCCTCAATACGTGTCGTTGAAAGAAATTCATACGTGAAGAACAACTCGAATATATTAGTAAGATAAAATCCCTACTAATCATCCAAGGTCCGGTACATCAATAGGAAAATAACCAAACTAATCTAGCACTAATTGTATATCCAAGGTCCGGCTTAACAATTAGTGTTAACCCGAACCACAAAATTGAATTAGAGCTCAACTCAAGATAGGAAATCAAATCAAAACCATAATTGAAATTGCAATTCAAGCTAATGAAATCATAAAAATCAACTCACAATGGATCAATCTTATAGTGAAAGTATATCATGAAACCAACCACTTCTACCCTGAAGAAATGTAGAAGAAGAGAGTTCCTATTGGGTTGGTAAACTAGATTACAAGAATTATCAACAAAATTAATTGAAGAAGGTAAGAAAATAATTCCAAAACCAGTTGTCAATTGATACCGGAAAGATCTCTACACCTCAACTTTCCTCTTGAATCCTCTTCTTGTTCCTTGAAGCTTGAATGATTGAAGTAGATTAAATTCCTCTTGATTAAGTTGCAAAACTCTACCTTATAGACCGAGGAGAGATTACACAACATAACTAGAAACAATTAAACAAAGTAATAGAAAATCAAACAAAGTAATAGAAAATCCCCTAAATTCTATACCAAAATATAAGAAATTCAAGAAAACCCAATATGATATTCAATATCCGAAACAATGTGAAAACTAGCCAATATGACTAATGCTAAAAATCCTAATATTTATAGGTAACCAAAACCAAGGGTAAAATCGTCATTTTACACAGAAAACAGAGATTCTGGCATGACTACGGGCGTTGCCCTTTCTTCTCTACGGGCGTATTGATGTAGTTATGTCCTACGGACGTAGAATCCAGAGTGAAACGGTGCGTAGAGAAGGTAGTAATTTTATACGGGCGTGATGCAAAAAAGGGCAACGGGTGTATAGCTCCTACGGGTGTATGACAACTTCCAAGGGCGTAGCATATTTCCGAATGTTGCACTTTTACCTCGAATTTATCTTTTTAAACAAATTTTCCCCAGAAGTTACCCGAAACATAATATTTGCAATTAAACCCAAAATCAATCAATTTATCTCAATTAAATACAATCATACTCACAAATCATGCACAAATTATATCTCAAAACATGATCATATTTGATGTTATCAAATACCCCACAACTTAAACCTTGCTTGTCCTCAAGAAAATCAAATGGAAGAGGTTTTTTTTTTTAGAAGAAACAAAATAAACCATCAAATAGATCAAAAAGCAGTTTCAACTTTATTAAAATGTGCATGAAATTTCTCAAAGATTTCAACATCAACTAGTTTACTTTTCAAAGATCTCATAAACAAAATGCTAAGGGATGATTCACTTTTATGCCTCATCAAATGTTTTATGTCTAAGTCAAGAAAACTCAATTTGAACAAAACATTTTCAACTTAAATACGAAAACGATCATAAAAGCATCCCGAGTGAAGTGTGTGCTCTATCTCAATCGATGATCCAAATAGCAAATTTTCTTTCAAAGCAAACTACTCAAATAGTGGTTTGGTCGATCAAAAATTTCAACAACGAGAAATAATCACAATCAAATCTCAAGAAACAAGCCACTTATTCAAAAGTAAAATTTTTCTTTCAAGGTTTTTTTTTTTATATTTGCTTAACAATATCAACTTTAACTACCCTTGTAGCGAGTTCTACTCCGATGACTCCCAGATCTTGAGGACCTTAGGGCACCGGGCCTTCAATTCCCATAAGAAGTAGTCCACAAGTAGCAAAGGATACATGGAAAATAACATTTTATTCAACTATTTATTCAACGGAAATTTAGCAAAGTGTGGCAAGTATCTCAAAGAATTTTTCAAGTGAAAATTCAAGTCATTTCCATTCCCAAAAGACTTAATACTATTCAAATAAGTTGTCCAAACGTAGTTAACTAATCGAAACAAACAATCAAAAATAGCTATGTCGGAGAATTTCAAGATTTTCCTATAATCATGCTCGTACCAAGTATCAACAAGATGAAACAAATCAAATCTCGAGACTTTTAACATTTAACAAATAGTTTATATCATCGGCTAAGCAAATCAAATTCCCACAAAAAATTCACAAAATAATCCTTTCAAATAAACTAATCATTTTGAAAAATTTGAAAAAAATTGGCAATTTTGAGATAAAACGAGATAAAATGAGTGTATACACCTACCCCACAACTTGAAAATTACATTGTCCTCGGTGTAAAAAGCGAATACCCCACAACTTATTTAAGAAAAATAAGAAAGCGAGAAAAACTATAAAAAGAGAATAAAAGAAGGTAAAAATAAAATATGCGAAAATGAAAAATGCAAGACAACAAGAGAAAAGCGAAATTAAGACAAACTAAGACAATAAAATGAAAAACAGAAGATGCAAAAATCACAAAGAAATGCAAAAGTTTTAATAAGTAAAAAACAAAAACATAAAGATAATCGAAAACTAGAAATAACTATGAACCGAAAAACTAAACATGAAGAAGAACATGAAAACTATTCTTCGGCTTGATGTGGTGATGATGTCGGGGGATCCTCGGGTATGTGAATCGGAGTAGAGTGCATCGGAACGTCCCCCTGAAGTGCCACGAGCCACGAACCGATGTCTGGGCTAGATTGTGGACCGGAAGAAAATCGTTGAAGGAGCTGCTGCTGCTTGTTGAATGATAGTCTGGTTTTGCTGTTGTAGAACCATCATCCGAGTCTGCAGCTGGAGAAAGTCGTGTTCTACTTTCTCAAGGTGCTCGATAACGAACCGCTCAAAAGTCGAACGTGGAGTGAAAGTACGTGGTGGCACCGAAGATGATGATGGTGATGACGTCGGCTGCCGAGGTAGATCCGGAGCGGTCGTAGAATCTCGGGGTCGAACGAGAACATAGCCATGAACTCTATCTCGTCGAATGATCCCCATGCTCTGAAGATTATTTCGGTCTACCGGAATAGTGGACGCTGAAATCAAGGTCGGATTTGATCCTTCGAGATCAATATTAAAATAACGGGCCACGTTTGTAATGAACGGACCAAGTCCTAGAGTCTTCTTCCGGGGATTCGGATTATCCCGGGCTAACTTCACAAATACTCTCGTAGGATCCAGATGAACACCTCGGCAAATGTGAGAAAGCAGAGCTGCATCGACGGAGTGACAACTCCGGTACTATCTTTCCGACCAGTAATCGTATGAGATAGGACAAAGTGAAGATATCGTAGAGATAGATGAATATAGGAGGCTTTTGAGAGTGTGGAAGAATAGGTAGCAGCCGAAGGTGTACGACAAATATGACTCCAATAAACTTGCGTACTTTCCTCGAAATCGGTCACCGCAGATGTAAAAAGACTCGTCTCGATCTCATCTTTAGTCCATAAGCCAAGAGCGTCACCAAAAGTACTCATCAACAGCTCTCGGTCAACTCCATCGAGTCGAAATTTAACTATTTCAGAATGACATTCGAAAGAGGCAAAGAACTCACACACAAGTTCCTGAAAAACGGGAGCATCTACCTCGAACATGCGTCGGTAAGGAGGAAAAGAAAGGAGACGGAGCATCTCGAGATGCAACTCCATAAGATCTATAGCTGCCCAGTCGATTCGACGGCCATGGAGGATGAGTTTATCGGAGAAAGAGCGGATATGAGAAATAGCCGAAGGGGAGGAAGATGGAAAAGTGAGAAACGAGTGCATGGTAGTTTTGATCGGGGTGTGATCGGGTGCCGTGAGAGACAATAAACGAAATATATATAAAGTTAAGAAGCAAGAAAATTATCTAGAAAAGAGAGTTTAAGGAGTGAATTTGAGGGTGGAAAGAAGAGAAAAGCAAAGTTTCGCAAAATATTTGAATCTGCCCGATCTCGCTACGCCTGTAAAGATTGTGCTACGGGCGTATCATTTACTGTGGACGCATCGAGATTTTGAGATTTCCAGAAAGAAATTTGAATTTTTAAAAGTTTCTGGAGTTGCTACAGGCGTATAAAGAGTACTACTCCTGTAGAGTAAGTGTTACAGGCGTCGGAAAAAGTAATGCGCCCGTAGTGATGATGTCAGCAGTGACGTTTACGCGGGAAGAATTCGAGGAGATTAATACGGGCGTATGACTAAAGAGACGGCAGTATTACCTCCTACGGGCGTGAAGTTTCGAACTTCTACGTCCGAGGGTAAGAAAAAAGCGCGAATAATTTGAAAAATTAAAATTCCAGTCCCCAGTTATGCGAAAGTTCCAAAATTCAGTCCAAAAACTTTTATTTAACCAGAAGAAATCAAAATTGCAGAAGTAAACACATAAATCCTATTCGGAACATCCGATAACTAGCGTATAAGGAAGAAATAATACCTATACTGGAACATCCAACTACTAGCAAAGCGAATTAGACATGAAAGTAACGCCAAACAACCACATAAGACTCGATAAAAGAAAGGGATAAGAAAACAAATCTGGATTTCCGAGCAAGCAAGCTTGGAACTTTATTTAATACCTGAAAAATAAAAGAAAGTAATAAGGTAAGAAAACAATAACATGAAGAAAAGAAAACAAACAAAACAATTAAACACGAAATGTAATTTCTTCATCCAAGATTCGAAGTGTAATAAATCCCTGATTGACATCAATTAGTGCCTTAGAGGTAGCTAGAAAAGGTCCCCCTAAGATAAGTGGTACACCACCTTCACCATGCATGTCCATAACAAAAAAGTCTACCGGAAATATAAATTTTCCGATCTTTACAAGTATATCTTCAACTATACCCCTCGGGACTTTAATTTTCTTATCTGCTAGTTGTACACACATCCTAGTAGATTTCAAATCATGCAACCCTAGCTTATCAAATAAGCTCGAAGGCATCAAATTTACACTTGCACCTAGGTCTCTAAAGCATGTAAATCACAAATATGACCTATAGTACAAGGTAAAGTAAAACTACCAGGATCCTTACATTTGAAAGGTAATTTTTCGGAAATTAAAGCTGAACATACTTCATTCAAAATTACCTTTTCACAGTCTAGAGGGTACTTATTACGCAAAATGTCCCTCAAAAACTTAGAGTATTTCGGAGACGAAGAAATTACTTCAAGTAAAGGCAAATTAATAGAAATATGACTAAAAGTTTTAATGAATTTATTAAATTGTTCTTTTTCTCTCTCCTTGCTAATTCTAGAAGGATAAGGAATCTTAGGCAAAAATTCTTCCGAAATCTTCTTCGGAAGTTTGTTTTTCTGCTCCTCTCGTTCTTCATCACAACTTGTTCTTTCCTTCCTAATATTTTCCACAACCGATTCCTGCACAAAAATAGCTACGTTAGTCTTTTTAGGAATAGGTGGGTAGAGAATTTTACCCGATCTAAGAGTTAATTGCTTGCATTCAACTGGGGTTCGGCTCGGTGGTACTAGGAAGTGTTCCTTTCACATGTTCGGAGAATTGCTTGGAAAGTTTCCCTACTTGCATCTCCAAGTTTTGTAGCGAGGACTGTTGATTCCGGACCGAAGCTTGTTTGCTTGAGTCGGATATCGGTCCGTTTCATCCTCTCTTCGTTAGATTCTTGAATCTTTTTGTTAGATTCAATTATCTCTTTCTGTGAGCTTATCAACCCCTTCATCATGTCTTTAATTTATGAGATTGGATCGGAAGGAGTGAAAGTCCGTTGAGGAGGTAGTACTATAGGCTGATATCCCGGTCCCGTTCTCTCGAAAGTTCGACGGAGCGCCACCGGAGTTGGAGTTGTTTCTCCACGAAAAGTTGGGATGATTCCGCCAAGAGGAGTTGTAGGAGTTCCCCACGGGTGCAGCTTGCACTGCATCAATGAACTCGGTGTCCTCGGGAATTGAGAGTATCCCATTTCAGGTGCGGTCTCCGCTAAAGTGTGGACCTTGGCAGAATTCACAAACGAAGCTTACGTTCCGAGCGCTTCTTCCTTGAAGGACTTTGAGCTGGGAATTGAATTGAGATCTCTAAATTTCTATTTGATCCTCGAGAGAAGACGATGAAGCCACATGGATCGGGCTTCTAACGGGCTTCGCTCGAACACTCGTTCGCCGATTTTTGTTTGTTCGATGCATACGCTCGAGGGCTGCTCTAGCATCTACTTCATTCATCCCGTTGAATCCTCCTTGAGGATTCAAGCCATCAATGATTTTCTTTCCCAACTCATTCATACCTCCATAAAATTGTTGCATCATGAGAGGCTCGGAGAGGCCATGCTGGGGGCATAATCAAACTAATTCCTTCAATCGGTCCCATGCTTCAAAGGCTGTCTCCCCTTCTTGTTGTGCGAAGCTCGAGATTGCTCTTCTAAACTCCAAGATCTTAGCAGCCGAATAATATTCAGCAAGAAAGGCTCGGCTCAACTCTTCCCAAGTAGAAATAGACCCCACCGAAAGTTGCAATAACCATCTTGTCGCTCTATCCCTCAAAGTATATGGGAATAGGCTCAACATAGCTTCTTCAACTGTAGACTTCCCTTTAAAGCCATCACATAGGGAAGTGAATTCCGCCAAGTGTTCCAAAGGACTTTCCGAGGGAAGTCCTCCAAATTGTAGCCTTGACGTGAATAGTTGAAGAACACTTGGTTTCAACTCGAATGTGCAATCTTCCGGAAGTCTAATTGCATTACTTAGTGGAACAGAGTGGGCTTGAATGTAAGTTTCCAAAGCTGGCCTTCTATTTGCCATTTCGTTTTCCCTCCTTCTTTATTCTCTACGTGCAAGACGAATGATTTCCTCTGGGTCGTCTACTTGTTCCCTAATTGTTGGGGTAGAAGATCTAGTCATGCACTACCAAAGTTATTAAGAGAGAAAGAAGACAGAAAACACCAATTATAAAAGATATTACAATTAAAAATATCCTACTACAAACGATCTAATGGAAAACACAAAAATAAGAAAAATTAGAGAAAGAAATCACAATACCTACAAAACAAGAAAAGAGAAAAATTAGTCAAAAAAAGAAAGGATAAAACAGAAAGAATGAAAAAGATAAAATGAGCAAATAAAATTTAATGGAAAAGGAAAAGAATTGGAAAAGAAATGGATACTGGAAATTAATTTGAAGAAGTAAAAATGAAAGGAACATTAAACATGCTCACGGGTAAAATAAAAACAGAGGAGAATGCAAAGGAAAGTGAAATTCCAGTTCTGGAATTTTTTTTTTTCAAAACATAGAAAATACAGAGTTGTACATAAATTAGCTACTGGAATTTTCTGCAAAACAGAGGAAATTGCATACTGGAATTTTCAAAATGAACAGGGCAGTTTGCATATTGCAATTGCTGGAAAAATTACAGCAGAGGCAGGGAAGAAAACTTACTGGAATTTGACACAAAAACAGAACAAAACATGTAAGAAACTACTGGATTTAATATTCAGCAGCAGTGGTGCATACAAATTACTACTGCACTGCCCGAAAAATCACTAGAATGCAGTGTACAAAAATATATAAAAATCATCTAAGCTACTGGAAATAGATAAAGAACAAAGTGATACATGCAATAAACTTCTAAATTGACCATGCAAATTGAATTTACACAGAAACCATACACTAACTACTGGAAATTGATAACCTAAAAACCATGTAAAAACAAAGAAAACAAAGAACAAAATTCTACCTACTGGAAATGAAAATACATAAAATATATACATCTATTCCTATAGTAAAGTACATGAAAAAAGAACTACTGGAAAATGTTGCAATAAATAATACCTACATAAATATATAAACTATGCAAAAGCATGCAAATGCAGATTATAAAAACAAAACATGCAGTACTAACCTATTAGAACATAATAACCTATTTCTAACTACTGGAATGCAGAAATTAAGGAGAAATCTATGTAATAATATTTACCTAAATCACCATGCAAACTATACCTAAGTAAAAGCTATGCAAACTGTACTACTACAAAGTAATATGCAGTTTGGTAATACTATCAAAACAACTAATTCAAAAGCTAAGTACAAGAAAACAAAGAAAAGCAAAGTCATGTAAACACAAAACAAAACATGCAAATTCATGCAAGTCTACTAAATAACAAGCAAAGAAAAGCAAAACAAACAAATCAACAAAAAGCTACTGGAATTCAACATAATAGACATGCTATAAACTATTGAAAAGATCAAAGACATACAATACATGTAACGTAAAATATAAGATTGTTAAGGCTAAGAGATATGAGATATAATACTAAAGTTCTTCATTCTAACCTATTTAACCAAATACAAAGAAAAAGAAATAGAAACTACAAATCTAAACAAAGACATGCAAAGGCGGAATGTACAAATCAAAGTACTCAAACATTCTTCAACCAAAATTCAGCTTACTAACTATAAAGGAAAATAGAATTAAAGTAAATGTTGGTCACTAGAATTAACATTTCTTAGAATTAATTTCTAAAAATGTTACCTATTCAAAAGAAAGAACTATACTATACTATTATCTAAAGAACTCAAAGAATACTAAATAAAATCCTATGCAAGTCTAATAGTAACATAAATGACCATTCATTGAAAACCTACTCATGCAAAATCTAACAACAAATGCAAAGAAAGGAATCTAAATGTAAAGCCATACCTAAATTCATATTAAGCACATATTAAGCCTAACAAATAAAAAGTAGAAAATACGAGAACACCAAATATCAATGCCTAACAAAAGTAAGTATCTAGATAATAATCTTCCTGAATTGAAGATATTATTAGAATACTAACTAAACAAGAAAGTACTTACAGAAAATGAAGGAATGAAGATAAAATGATATGAAAATGCAATACTAACTAAGAAATGTAAGACAAGTAATTGATAAGTAATAAAACTAATGGTTAAGAAAAGAAGTAAACTATTCTAACATAATACCTAAAAATCAAGATAATATCTATTACAACTATCAAAAATCATGAAACGAAAGCATGGAAATACATCTAAGAACATGAAATAGAAATCAATCAAAGAAAGAATCAAGTTAGAAAACTAGTTAGATCTTATACTAACAATACCTAAGAACTAGTTAGAACAAGTTAGAAAGATTAGAACAAACTATGTCAAGTTAGAAAGTAGGAGAAACAATTAGATCTAAAATTCTAAACTAAAGATCAAACTAAGATATTAAACCAAAGATCTAAGTTATTCTAAAGGATAACGATCTAAAGAATCAAAAGCTAACCTAATCTAAAGCACTAAACTAACTAAGCTATATAATCTAAATCAACTAAAGTTAACCTAAATCCAAAATATCTAGGCTATATCTAACCAAAATCTCTAAGTAGAAGTTTACCTAAGGGATCTAAACTAGCCAAAACACTAACTAAACCTAAAAATCATGATACTAAATCATCTAACCTAAGATCTAAATCCAAAAATCTATAATCTAAGCAAGAGAAATTCTAAGAAAAACGAATCAAAAAGAAAGCAAGAGAAACAAAATACAAGTAACATAAGAAGGCTACTAAAGTAAGAATAATAAATTCTAAGAACAAGAATAACCAACTCAAATGAAATCTGAAAATTAAACTACAAAAATCATGAAAAACAAGATTCAACTAACAAATCAAATCAATCTAAACAAAATCAAAATATCCAATGATCTATAAGAAAGATCAAAGATACTTCAAAGAAATAGACAAGAAAACTAAAAGTTACTTGATGTTGATTTCATTTAGCAAATCATAACAAAATTAATTCGTTATATGATTCACACCGTTGATGAAAATTTTTCCAAAAAATTACAACGAATTAAGAGGAAAAATATCACGAAACTAAATAATAGAATCCCCAACAACGGTGCCAAAAATCGATGTGTGGTTTATTATATATAAAAATAATATAAATAATACTAAAAATAATAGGAATTCTCAAGATTAAAATAGGATTGTCACTAATAAAATAAACTCAACTAGGCAGAGCACCTATCGAAATAGTTTAATAAATAAGGTCGTATTCGGATTTTAATATTTATAAAATTGTTTTCCCCAAGACGTCTATTAAATTCTAGTGTGAGAAATATAATTAAATCAATTGTGAATATGATTTGAAAGTATGAATCAATCATCAAGTAATCCAACCATATCAAGAATGATAAGATTGAATTCTAATTTCCTAGAAAGCAAATTAAAAAGAAAGCAAAGTAAAGAATATGGATGAGATAATATTGAATATTTGAAGAACTCACTAAACACATTAGAGAGAGTGGAGAATATACTTCACATCAAAATCAAGTATCATGATTCAACTATCACAATTTCACCAAATCCGAGTCTAAGGATGAACTTCCTCAATACATGTCGTTGAAACAAATTCATACGTGAAGAACAACTCGAATATATTAGTAAGATTAAATCCCTACTAATCATCTAAGGTCCGGTACATCAATAGGAAGATAATCAACTAATCTAGCACTAATCGTTTATCCAAGGTCCGGCTTAACAATTAGTGTTAACCCGAACCACAAAATCGAATTAGAGTTCAACTTAAGATAGGAAATCAAATCAAAACCAGAATTGAAATTGCAATTCAAGCTAATGAAATCTTAACAATCAACTCACAATAGATCAATATCATAGTGAAAGTATAACATGAAACCAACCACTTCTACCCTAAAGAAATGTAGAAGAAGAGAGTTCCTATTGAGTTGGTAAACTAGATTACAAGAATTATCAACAAAAGTAATTGTAGAAGGTAAGAAAATAATTCCAAAACCAGTTGTCAATTGATACTTGGAAAGATCTCTACACCTTAACTTTCCTCTCGAATCCTCTTCTTGTTCCTTGAAGCTTGAATGATTGAAACAGATCAAATTCCTCTTGATTTAGTTGCAAAACTCTACCTTATAGATCGAGGAGAGATTACACAACCTAACTAGAAATAATTATCACTAGAACAACCTAGGGAATTATCTAATTGAAAGTAGATCAAACAAAATAATAGAAAATCCCCTAAATTCTATACCAAAATATAAGAAATTCAAGAAAACCCAATATGATATTCAATATCTGAAAAAATGTGAAAAACTAGCCAATCTGACTAATGCTAAAAATCCTAATATTTATAGGTAACCGAAACCAGGGGTAAAATCGTCATTTTACATAGAAAACAGAGATTCCGACATGACTACGGGTGTTTCCCTTTCTTCTCTACGGGCGTATTGATGTAATTATATCCTACGGACGTAGAATCCAGAGTGCAACGACCGTAGAGAAGGTAGTTATTTTAGACGAGCGTGATGCACAAAAAGGGAACGGGCGTATAGCTCCTACGGGCGTGTGACAGTTTGCAAGGGCGTAGCATATTTCCAGAATGTTGCACTTTTGCCTTTGAATGTATCTTTTTAAACCAATTTGCCCCGAAGTTACCCGAAATAGAATATTTGCAATTAAACCCAAAATCAATCAATTTATCTCAATTTAATACAATCATACTCACAAATCATGCACAAATTATATCTCAAAACATGATCATATTTGATGTTATCAAACACGCCCGTGTCTTTCGGTGTCAACACGGGCGTGTTGAGTCAAAATCCAATTTTTCCAGTGTGAAATGACTATTTTACCCCTATTTTCGGTTTTCTATAAATTATAGGATTTTCAGCAGTGTTAATGTTGGCTTGTATATTGGATGGTTGTTGTGTTTATACTTAGAATATCATTTAGAGCATTGTTGGTTTAGACTTAGTGAATTTTCTATACAATTTGTAATTCCAATTTTTCTATAGATTATTCCCGAGTTGTTGTAGTTATAGAGTCTCTAGTTGGCTTTTGTAAGATTGCCTCGACATGTAAGGAGTTTCATGGGAGCTACACAAGAGAAGCTATTCTACATCCCTTTTGAAGTTTGAAGAAGAACAAGAAGAAGATCAAAGAGGGAGTTGAAGAAGAGGAGGAATTCCCGAGTCAACGAACAATTGATAACGACATCTCTCTTCTCCTTACTTCTATTACTTTTTGTGTCTTCTATCTTGTATCTAGTTTCCAACCTTAGGAACTCTTCTCTCTACATTTCTCTTAGGTAGAAATGGTTGGTTTTATGTTACTTATTACTTTGGGCATTTTATGATTTTCATGGATGATTGTTATAGTTTTATTAATTCGAATTGCAATTTCTATCTTAGCTTTGGATCTGAATTTTATCTTTAGTTTGAGCTTTGATTTGAAGTTGTAGTTTCGGATTAACACTAATTGTTAGGCCGGAACTAGGACATATGATTAGTGCCAAGTTGATGTGATTGGATTTCCTATTGATGGACTGGAACTAGGATGATTGATAGGTGATAACATCAAATATGATCATGATTTGAGATATAAATAGTGCATGATTTGTGATAATAATTGTATTAAATTGAGATAATTTGATTGATTTTGGGTTTAATTGCAAATATTCTGTTTCAGGTAACCTTTGGGGCAAATTGGTGAAAAAAGATAAATTCGAAAGCAAAAGTGCAATATTCTGGAAATTCGTTACGCCAGTGAATGATGTATTACGCCCGTATCTGCGTAAACGCCCGTTGCCCTTTGTGCATAACGCCCGTATCGAATGAAACGCCCGTTGCCCTGTGTTCCTTACGCCCGTGAGAATTAACTGTCTACCTTACGCCCGTGGCCCTCTGGATCAAACGCCCGTAAGGAGTAACTGCTCTAAACGCCCGTATAGCAGAGAGGGCTACGCCCGTAAGGATGCTCTGTCCAGAATATTTTTTTATGTAAAATGACGATTTTACCCCTAGTTTAGTAGATCTATAAATTCTAGAATTCTTAGCCTTAATTAGATTGGCTTGAGGATCGGATTACATTTCATATTGTTCTTAGATATTGAATATTATATTAGGTTTTCCTTCAATTTCATATATTTTTGGTAGAGACTTTGGGGAATTTCTATTACTTTGATTAAATAACTTTGATTAGATAATTCCCTAGGTTGTTTTAGTGAATAAGTGTTCTAGTTGGGTTATGAAGTCTCTCCTTGGTCTATGAGGTAGAGTTTTGTGACTTGATCAAGAGGATTTTTGAGCTAGTTCAACCATTCAAGCTTCAAGGAACAAGAAAAGGATTCAAGAAGAAAGTTGAGGTGAAGAGATCTTTCCGGATTCAATTGACAACTGGTTTTGGAATTATTTTCTTACCTTCTTCAAGTATTTTTGTTGATAATTCTTGTAATCTAGTTTACCAACCTAATAGGAACTCTCTTCTCCTACATTTCTTTAGGGTAGAAGTGGTTGGTTTTATGTTATGCTTTCACTATGGGATTGATCTATTGTGAGTTGATTGTTATGATTTCATTAACTTGAATTTCAATTTCAATTATGGCTTTGATTTGATTGTTTATCTTGAGATGAGCTATGATTCGATCTTGTGGTTCGGGTTAACACTAATTGTTAAGCCGGACCTTGGATATACGATTAGTGCTAGGTTAGTTGGATTATCTTCCTATTGATGTACCGGACCTTGGATGATTAGTAGGGATTTAATCTTACTAATATATTCGAGTTGTTCTTCACGTATGAATTTCTTTCAACGACACGTATTGAGGAAGTTCATCTTTAGACTCGGATTCGGTGAAATTATAATAGTTGAATCATGATACTTGATTTTGTTGTGAAGTGTACCTCCACTCTCTCTAATGTGTTTAGTGAGTTCTTCACATATTCAATATTACCTCATCCATGATTTTACTTTACTTGCTTTTAATTTGCTTTCTAGGATTTAGAAATCAATCTTATCATTCTTGATATTGGTTGGTTTACTTGTTGAATGATTCTTATTCACAAATCATATTCATAATTAGTTTGATTATATTTTCCACACTAGAATTTAATAGAAGTCTTAGGGAAAAACGATTACTATAAATTTAAAATCTGAATACCACCATATTTACTAAACTATTTCGATAGGTGCTCTGCCTAATTGAGTTATTTTATTAGTGACAAACTTATTTTAATCTTAAGATTCTTATTATTTTTAGTATTATTTATTCTATTATTTTTTTTATTTAAATATAACTCAAATAACACATCAATAGGAGATTTGGTTGTGTTGACATTCAAGTATTCTTAATCTATGAACCGTATTCGGGAAATTCATCTTTAGACTTGAATTTGGTGGAATTATGATGGTTAATTCATGATTATCTTGCCCTTAGTAGTTTGTATCCTCCATTTTACCTATGACTTTCCTTGAGTTTCTACCATCCATATTACTTGCTTTCCATTTACTTGCTTTATTTTACATTGCTTTCTAGGAAACTTTGTTCATAGTTGAAATCATTATAAATTCTTACACCTAAATCTTAATAAGGAATCTTGGGAGAAAAAGATTTTATAAATTTTAAAATCTTTGATACTTGCTTTTAAACTAACTACATGATGGGTACTCTGCCTAGATGATTGTAGAATTGTGACAAACCTATTTTATTCACTTAATTCTTATTAATTTTATTACTATTTCACTCATTTATTTATCTAACTTTTATATATGAAAAGCAATCATCAATCTTCTATCTAAATTCCTAAAAATCAAAACAATATCTATAACAACTACCTAAGTTAGAGAATTAATATGAAACATAAGGCATGAAAATAAACCTAAGACATGAAATAAACCTATCAAAAGTAGTACTAATCTATCTAAGACAAAAAAAAAGCAAGTAAGTAAAGCATTAAAATGCAAGAACAAGAAATAGAACTTAAAAACAAGTTAGTAAGCTAGATAAATCCTAAGGTAACCATACCTAAGAACAGGATAAGATAAGCTAAAGATACCAAACCAATGTAAATCATGCAAGAAGATGAAGAAAGCATTACATCTAAGTTCTAATCTAAGGACTAAAGTAAGAAACTCAACTAAAGATCTAAATGAAATCTTGAGAACAAGAACATTAATGAACCATAACCTAACCTACTCTAAGGCATGAACAATGACTAAGCTAACTGGTGTGTGTTTTGAGTGAGTAAAATATAGTATCATATAAAGCAAATAATCTCACAAAACAGTGTCACATAATCAAACACAACTAAGGCAGAGTACCTATCGCATGCAGATAGTAACACGGGAGTACCACGATTTTAAATTTATAAATATCGTATCCTCGGGAACGTTGGTGACGGCTGGTCAGTTTCTATCAATTATGACAATCTGTAAAGTTCGGGGAATTAGTCCTAGGTGTCCATTCAATTCAGATATGTTTGTGTAAAAGAATATTAAAGACAAGAATGTAAAATAATTGACTAAGATCTCTAATGAAGTACGTATGATTAATTAAGTTGAACAATGTTCGAAAGTTCGGTTTGCAAACGGATCTAAGGCAATTATGAATTTGAATCGTCTTACTTCCATACCCGAATTATCTAAAGTGATTACCTCAATATGGTTGTCGCAAGTAATCCTAAACCATTGTAGATTAGCTATTAAGTCATCAATTTAATAAGTTAATCTTAAGGTTTGCACCGATTATGAACTCAAGATTATTAGGCAGCCTAACTTCAGTATGGTTTCCGCAAGTTGTTAGACCTAATCCGGCAATTCGTTAAATCTCCTATGGTTGGGACTCATTAACAAACCGTCAATTTAATTAACTATTGTAGTATCATGCATCAACCTAAGTTTCATAGCATAAACTCAATACGAGAATCAAATCGAAAACGAAAAACAATAAGCAATTCACAATGTATATTAAAACATATCCTTCCCGGGAATATAATCAATCAATAAAAATAAAAGTATCTTAGGACACAGAATCATAACATATAAAGGAAAAGTAATACAAGAACGAAAAGAAAAGGAAAGAGAAAGTTGTTGTGTTGCTCTCACTGCTTCCACGGACTGGCTTAATCCTCCAGACCTCGCCGAGACTTGTACTCCGGATCCTTATCTCGCTATAAAGATATTCAGCTACCACTCCCTCTCAACTAAACTATAGGGTATCCCTTATGGTTGAGGCTCAACCCTACACTCAAGAAGAAAGAAAAATGAAAACCAAAAACTCGACTAGAGCTTATCATGAAATTCCTATTGGCTAGGAACTCAGAAATGCTCCTGTTCCGAGTGATTTTGGTCTTTCAACAACCGAGGGGGTGAATCTATTTATAGGAGTGAAATAGAGTTGAAAAGAGGTAAAATTTCCATGTGGGATATTGAATCGCGCCAAAACTGCCTTGAACACACCCATGTCGCATGTCTCCAATACGGGCTCAAACACGGGCAGAAACAAGCCCGTGTTGGCTTGAACACGGGGTCCAACACGGGTTCAAACACGCCCGTGTTGAACTATTTTCCAGAAAATTGTAATTTAGTCCCCGATTTCTTCCTTTCTTCAATTTTGGTCCCTGAAACTTCCGAAATAAAAAACATAAAGAATTTGCGTAATTCCCATTCAATTAAGTCCAATTAACTCCATAATTAACTTGAATTGAACACAATTAATTCATTAAAACACGATATAAAATCGAGTTATCAAATACCCCACATTTAGTCTTTTGCTTGTCCTCAAGCAAACTAATAAATACAGTTCTATGAAACACATATAACTCAACTAATCATGCTCATCAACTAGGCTCGAAAAGTGTTGATATGAATTTTGGTTACTATATTTTTAGCATAGATTATGATTGAGATTAATTCAAGCAAAACAAATAGGTTGTCACTTAAATAACCAAAATCTAAGGCAGAGTACCTATCGTATGCAGATAGTAACATGGAAGCATCAACGATTTTACATTTATAATATCGTATAGACCCAAAGACGTTGTCAACAGTTATAAACAATTATTAGATATGACAAGAATTTATTAACAAAAGTTAACCCTAGGATAAGAATCAATTCATGAGATTGTTGCTTGAACATAAATAGAATTGAAACAAATATGGTTTAGGATTCTTATTCAGTTCGATGATTCAATTAGAATGACCATATTCGAAGATGTAGCTTTAAGTAAATCTAAGGCAATTGTGATTAATATTAACTTTACTACCGTACCTGAGTTTTATCTAAGATAATTACCTCAATATGGTGGTTGCAAGTAATTCTAAATCTTTTTAGATTATTTATTAAGGCGTCAATTTAATAAAGTAATCCTAAGATTTAAATTAAGCATTAGCTCAAGATTATTAGGCTGCCTAACCTCAATATGGTGGTTGCAAGTTATTACACCTAATCTGGCAATTCATTAAATCACTTATGGTGGAGTCTCATTAACAAACCGTCAAAATAATAAAGTATTCCAATTATATGCTCAACTAGATGCAAACCTAAGTCTCATAGCATTATTTGAATAACAAATCAAGTTGAAAGCATAAAGCAATAATAATCACGATAATCACAAACAGTATCCTTCCCGGGAAATTAATAAAAGCTCTAATTGTATCATTAATAATAAAAGAATCCCATGAGACAGAGATAGAGTAAATAAAGAATGAAAAATAATAGACTTGAGAAGAGGGAAAAGAAAAGTTGTCGTCTGGTTGTCACTACTTCGACGGTGGGACTTGACCTCCGATTCTTCTCGAACCCTACTAGCCTTCCTCCTTGTCTTGCCCACGAAATCTTCTAGAATCACACCTCTCAACTAAGCTATAGAGCTCTCCCTTATGGTGGAGGCTCAAACCCTAAAGCTAAGAAGAAAAATATAAAAACTAGAAAATATTTAACTATGAGGGAAATTTCCGAGAATCCACGGGAGTGGAGACTCGAAATCTCTCAAATTCTCTGCACTCTGCACTCTCTGGTGAGTTGGTGGTTGATTGCAAAGGCTTGACTGCTGCCTCTATTTATAGGAGTAGAAAAGGAGCTGAAAACAGTGAAAATTCGATGTGGGACGCCAAATCTGCCTTCAACACGAGCTCAACACGGCCATCAACACGCCCGTGCCGATGCAACACTCCCAACAACACGGGCAGGAACATGCCCGATGTATTATTTGAGTTATAAATAATATTAATATAAATAATAAAAATAATCGAATAAATAATACTAAAAATAATAAAAATCTCTAAGATTAAAATAGGTTTGTCACTTAATAAAATAACTCAATTAGGCAGAGCACCAATCGAAATAGTTTAGTAAATATGGTAGTATTCAGATTTTAAATTTATAAAAATTGTTTTTCCCTAAGACTTCTATTAAATTCTAGTGTGGAAAATATAATCAAACTAATTATGAATATGATTTGTGAATAAGGATCATTCAACAAGTAAATCAACCAATATCAAGAATGATAAGATTGATTTCTAAATCTAGAAAGCAAAGTAAAAGCAAGTAAAGTAAAATCATGGATGAGAGAATATTGAATATTTGAAGAACTCACTAAACACATTAGAGAGAGTGGAGGATACACTTCACAACAAAATCAAGTATCATGATTCAACTATTACAATTTCACCGAATCCGAGTCTAAAGATGAACTTCCTCAATACGTGTCGTTGAAAGAAATTCATACGTGAAGAATAACTCGAATATATTAGTAAGATCAAATCCCTACTAATCATCCAAGGTCCGGTACATCAATAGGAAGACAATCCAACTAACCTAGCACTAATCGTATATCCAAGGTCCGACTTAACAATTAGTGTTAACCCGAACCACAAGATCGAATTAGGGCTCAACTCAAGATAAACAATCAAATCAAAGCCATAATTGAAATTGCAATTCAAGTTAATGAAATCATAACAATCAACTCACAATAGATCAATGCCATAGTGAAAGTATAACATGAAACCAACCACTTCTACTCTAAAGAAATGTAGGAGAAGAGAGTTCCTATTAGGTTGGTAAACTAGATTACAAGAATTATCAACAAAAATACTTGAAGAAGGTAAGAAAATAGTTCCAAAACCAGTTGTCAATTGAATCCGGAAAGATCTCTTCACCTCAACTTTCTTCTTGAATCCTCTTCTTGTTCCTTGAAGCTTGAATGATTGAAGTAGCTCAAAATCCTCTTGATCAAGTCACAAAACTCTACCTCATAGACCAAGGAGAGATTTCATAACCTAACTAGAAACATTTATTCACTAAAACAACCTAGGGAATTATCTAATCAAAAGTATTCAATCAAAGTAATAGAAAATTCCCCAAATCTTATACCAAAATATATGAAGTTGAAGAAGAACCCAATATGAAATTCAATATCTCAAAACAATATGAGAAACTAACCAAAATAACCACTAAGCTAACCCTAATACAGCCTTGATCCAACTTCAAATAATGGTAAAAATCCCAATATTTATAGATAACCAAAACAGGGGTAAAATAGTAATTTTACACAAAAATCTCTAAAATCTCGAAACAGAGCACCAACACGGGCTCGGTGACGGGGTTATCACCGAGCGCGTGTTCTTCCGGGTGTGTTCCTTCTTCCGTCTGGGCGTGTTCATTCACTGAGCACGTGTTCTAAAGCCTGAAAGGGCGTGTTGAGTCTTCCTGAAGGGCGTGTTCTTGGACTGAGCGCGTGTTCCTGGGCTGGTTGTGTAAATCTTTCCGGAAATTGCATATTTAGTCCCCGAACTTCGCTCTTTTGATCAATTGACTCCACAAACTTCCCGAAAACAGAAATATCACAATTAAGTGCACAATTAACATATTTATCTCAATTTACTCTAATAATCCTCAACAATTATGCACAAATACCCTTCCAAAACATTACCAAATTTAGCGTTATCAATGCCCGTGTTGAACCTTTTTTCCAAAAATTGCACTTTTAGTCCCCGATTTCTTCATTTCTTCAATTTCAGTCCTGAAACTTCCAAAAAGCGAAAACAGAGCAAATTTGCGTAATTTCCATTTAATTAAGTCTAATTAGACTTTAAATTAAACATAATTAAACATAATTACCCCTTAAAAACATGATATAAATCGACATATAAAGTGTTCACAGAATCTCAACAATTCAAACTTGTCAAATACATTTCCAAATTAGCAAGCTTATCAAAGAGTGAAATACTCATAATCCCTCATCAAATGTATCATGCATGAATCGAGAAGAAATAATTCAAAATATTCATATTAACTCAACACATATCCAATCATAGAATCTCCCCGAGTGTAGTGTGTGTTCTAATCTGACTCATCATCCAAACAATAGACTTCCCTTCAAACTAGTAGAAAGATAGTATGTTGATCACTTAGACGTCACAACAGCTAATTATAATTAACCATCTAGGGATGAAGTCACAATGCCACACTTATTACTCTCTCCTTTTTTTTTATATATATATACTCTTTTTTTTTTCAAACATATATATTTTTTTTTCTTTTCAATGCAGTAGGTATAAGCATTTACTTAACCATGTTAACTTTAACTACCCTTGTAGCAAGTCTCACTCCGGTGGCTCCCAGACCTCAAAGACCTTAGGGCACCGGGCATTCAATTCCCCTTGAGAGTGATTCCTATGTAGCAAAGAACACTTGCAAACTACCCTTATTAAAATAAATGACAGAAAAATAAACTAGTGGCATGCTTCTCAAACCCCTATCAAGTCACCATAACAGCTATCACAACATCCAGATGGTCTAACACTATTTAACTAAAGGTCCAAAAGTAATCCACTAATCAAACAATTTTGTCAAAATAGATGTGCTCAAGATAACAGGGATTTCCTACAACTAGACTTGCATCAAATCTTTACGAATAAATCAAACTCAATCCTCAAGACTCTAGCAATCAAACAAGTAGTTTTTATCATAGGCGGAGTAAATCATACTTCAAAAGCTTAAAAAATTTTCTTAAGTAGCACAAAAGTTTGAAATTGCTAGGAAATTCGAGAAAATTTTGAAAAATTTGGCCCAGAAAAGCTCACCCTACCCTACACTTAAAATGAACACTGTCCTCAATAGCTACTTGTAGGTGAAAAACAAATACACCACACTTAATCTGAAACATCTATTAACACAATAAAACAAAGCAGATACGATAGATGCCCAAGACTAAGTAATATCCTAAAATAGAAAACACCAACAAGAAAACAAAGCAAAAAGAACAAAAACGAAAAAGAAAACAAGAAAAAGGGGAAAGAAAAAAAAACTAGGTATCCAGTGGTTGCAGGTGGCTGCAATCAATCGATGGTGGTGTGGTGTGGTGGTGCGGTGGTTGTATGGTGGAACCTCATCCTCGTCAGATGTCCATATACCCTCAACTTGTATGTATGTCCATGTTCCGGAGGGTAGCTCTTTCACATTAAAAATGTGGATGTAGAGTATGCATCAATTAATTCATCTGTGCATTCAACTCAAGAATTGCAAGGGTCTCCCAATCAATTCTTCTGCCATGATGTACTAATCCTCTCATAAATGAGTTGTAGCGTTCAGGAGCTACGTTCCGATCTACTTGAAATATCCGAAATGAATAAATCGAGATAGCGATCGGTGGAGGATGAACTCTCTTCGATGTCATAGCTGCAATCTAGCAACCATATGTATACAAAGATAGAGAAAGAGAGTTGAGTGAATTTAGAGATAAATAGGGGATAAAGTAATGAATAGCTATGAGTAGCAAAGTTTGCACAATTCCCCATGAACACGGTCGGCAAAGGTGCACTGCACAATCGAATTCTACCATTTTTTAAGCTAAAGTGTTCCAAACAATTTATATGCGGTAAAATTTGTACTGGAACAATCATTATCTACTCAATACATCAATTGACACAACAATGTCTTATCCGGAACATTCAACATCTATTTAATTAAACAGTATAATCCCTATGTTGGAACATCTAATTTCTATCATGCCATGATCATTTAGCACATATGAACCTGTCTGAACTTTCACAATCTACTCAAGTAAGCATAGTAGTCCTAAACTAGAATATCTAGTCTTTAAATAAACGTAAAAATCCTATTATGGAGCATCCAGTTTCTAAATAAACAGAGTAGACATAAATTACGCCAAAAACCACATAAGACACCTTTAAAATAAAACACACAAACAAAAGACAAACAAAGAAAAACAAGAACAAGAAAAACAAAACAAAAAAATGAAAACAAAAACATAGGGTTGCCTCCCCATAAAAGCTTCTTTTGTCATTAAAAGCCGGATCTTTCCTTCTTAGAAGGACTATATGTTCGATTTTCTAACAATTCCTTGTAAAACTTCAACTTATGTTTGTTCACCTTTAATGGTTTTTTCCCCTTTTTTTCATTTTTTACAAGCTACCATTAGGGGATAATTTTGCTTAAAAAGGAAGGAGTTTGTCCAATAAATTTTTAAAACATCCTGAAAACATTTTCAAATGTGAATATAATAACATTTTATCCTCAAGTTGAAATTCCTCTAAACTTTCTATCATGCCAAATCCTATTTTTCCATTTAAAGCTCATTGAATTTATCATATTCATCAAATTCATTCAATTTTTAGGTTTCTATCCAATGTACACAAATGCTTTATAATTCAACAACCGAGTGCAGGGTGATCATGTAATAGTGTTAGACAAGATCAAATCCATATCAAATGCATATACAACATCTAGAATAGTATATCATTTGGAAATTCATAGCATATCCTTGTCCTCAAACAACTCCCTATGCATAATTATTAACATCACATATCATATAGCCAATTTCAATCGGGGGATGTCATAATGGGTACAAAGAGTGAAAGAATTCCTTTAATAAAATTCATGCAAAAATGCCTTATAAAACACAAGGAATAACTTTTCCAATTAAGCATATGAGTTATTTTCATGCATCTTTAAAACATAGATTCTAGATTTCACAAACAATGCATGAAAGTATATGACCATCATAGGAAATCATCTATAAACTCCCTTAAACTCTCTTATCATGTTAAGAAATAATATAGCTTGAACAACTATCCGGAAAACCAATAGAACATGTATAAAGGCAAAGGCTAGGATCGATACCGATTGTCGCGGTGAAGCAAAAGCTCTTTTCAGTACCTCTTTTTTCGGAATTAATCTCTTTTTGTTCCTTACCGAGATTTGCAATTATAATCAAGGAAGTTCGTACCTTCATCTTATGAATCCATAGTAGAAATGGGGAGGTTGACCTTTCCAATTTCAATTGGGTGGATCCTCGCACAATGAAGTCAAAAATTTTTGTTTTGATAATACCAAAGATATATTAGGCATGATGTTTCAATAAGATAAGAAGTAAGCAAAGAAAGGAGAAAATTCAATCTCTTTTTTTTATTTTTTATCGACTCTAGATAATATCTAGAGTTTTTCCTAGTATGGTTTTAGAATGAATTTTCTAAACTAGAATATTTTAATTATTTAATCTAGATAATTTCTAAAATTAAAAATTTAGGAAACCTTATACTTAGGAAAGTGAGGTCTAATTCCACTAATCAAGTTATAAAGGATAGATACTCCGTTACCAAATCATAAAAATTAAAATTTTGATCGGGAATTTTAAAATATTATGAATTTTAGCATCCCCACAACGGTGTAAAATCTGTGTGTTTTGAGTGAGTAAAATATAGTATCATATAAAGCAAATAATCTCACAAAACAGTGTCACATAATCAAACACAACTAAGGCAAGAGTACCTATCGCAGCAGATAGTAACACGGAGTACCACGATTTTAAATTTATAAATATCGTATCCTCAAGAACGTTGGTAACGGCTGGTTTGTTTCCTATCAATTATGACAAATTTGTGAGGTGCGGGAATTAGTCCTAGGTGTTCATTCAATTCAGATATGTTTGTGTAAAGAATATAAAGACAAGAATGGAAAAATAATTGGCTAAAAGATCTCTAATGAAGTACGTATGATTAATTAAGTTGAACGATGTTTGAAAGTTCATTTTGCAAACGGATCACAGGCGATTATGAATTTGAGATCGTCTTGCTTCCATGCCGAATTATCTAAAGTGATTAATAATGTAGTTTATCGCAAGATAATCTGCAAACCTTTGGAGATTAGTTTATTAAGTCGTCAATTTAATAAGTTAATCTTAAAGTTTGCGGCATTGATTATGAACTTGAAGTTATTAGGCTGCCTAAAATAATTATAGTTGCCGCAAGTTTATTGGAGGCCTAATCTGGCAATTCGTTAAATCTCCTATGGATTTAGGACTATATTAACGAGCCGTCAATTTAATTAACTATTGTAATATCATGCATCAACCTAAGTTTCATA
>JAHSUH010004847.1:0-36909 GCA_025388415.1 Cynanchum wilfordii | reverse complement strand
ATCAAAGAAATATGAGCTAATTATGAAAAGATAAAGTTAGAAATTACACAAAATGAAGATCAATACCTAGTTAATGTTATTGAGGCAATTCAAAAGGCTGGTCAACCACAAAAAACGTGTATTTTAAGTTTGTAGGAGTTATGAGCACATATTTATGTTTTATTTATATTATCTAGAAGTCTAATGTAGTTAGAACTGAAGGATTTTGGTCAACATTGAAGCATGTACCAATTTAATGCTTTAAATGTAGCTTTTCCTATTCTTGTAGGGTTGTTCCAAGTATAATTAGGGGTAAAAATGATTTTCCAAAAAGAATTTGAAAAGAGAAACATATTTGAGAGTGTTTTCCCTTTGGTTCTTAAAAGAACTTTTTGGAACTTATAGTAGTTCGTCTAGTGAGTTCATATCATTTGGTATTAGAGCTAAGGTTCTAGAAACAATTTACTAGCCTTTATTTTCTTATTTCTTTTGTTTTTGATCATCTCTTTTATCATTTCTTTGAATTCTTTTCTCGTTTTGACATCCTCTCTTTTTTTTTTAAAAGTAAATACCTTGTAAAAAGTAAACTCTAAAACTCTGATGCAAATTTTAAACCACTAGAGTTCCATCATTTTGGGTAAACACTTGAAATTGAAATCAATATTATTTAATCTCTGACTTCATTTTCTCTAGAACATATTTTACAAATATTCTATCTTTTAAAATAGCATAAACAAGTGACTCCCAGAAAATAAAGTTCAAGTGTGTGAGAGAGAGAAACATGGACGCAAAATTGAATGTGAAATCCAAACATAAATTAAGCTAAAATGTGTTAAATGAGTTAGATGCACAAGCATGCATGTATGCATGTATAAGGGACAACAGACGGTTGGATTGTGAACCCAAATATCCATTTGGCTAATTTCTGTTAAGTAAGCTACTACTGCAAACAACTTTTCCTTAATAAACACTACTACACTTCTAGGACTCCATCCAAAATATGGCATAATAATAGTACAAAAGAACTCTTTAACAAGATTATTGTCTTTGAGTGCTCAACAAGCTCCCTTAGTAACCATAATTTGTACCATACACAGAACCATAGCCTCCTTGTCCCGCAAGACCCGTGTTTGAAGGGGGCGATGCATAAACAGCACCATGGGGTCCATATGGGTTATAGCCTTGGTCTGCCGATGCAGCTTGTTGAGATTGAATAGAGCCTGCAGCTTCTGCCATAAAATTCTGCAATACATACCAAATAATAGTAACTAAGTGGAAAAATAAAACATAAAACAGGAATTATATTTGTAATCTTAAATATTTTCAGATCTTTTTATTAGAATTCTTTTTCCTTTTAAGATTCATGTTTCTATATATTAAAAATTTTTACCTATTTTTTTTTCTGTCTTATATTCTATAAAAAGATCTTGTAATTAGGTTTTATAATAAAAGACTTCACAAGCTCTAACTTTCTTCAAAGTATTAGAACCATATCACATCTAGGGTTTCTTTTCTGCCAATTTCGTAAAACTGGCTTTCAAACCTTGCCTTCATGTCCATTCCTTTATCCAACCAGCCTTTACTACTGGAATCATGTTTGATATTACAGAAATAATTCAAACTTCTCAATCAGAAGTTAGCCTTCATAACCATTTCTTTATCCAACCAACCTTTATTGCTGATATCATGTCTGATATTACAAAAATAACTCAAACTTCTCAATTAAAAGTTCAATCTAATCATGCCTCTAAAAAGCCACCAACATCTAGTTGTCAATGGGAAAACAAGGGAAGACAAAATAAGAATCAAAGTTATGCTTATATGACAATCCAAAATAATCATGAGAAGATACAAGAAGTTGGTGATCTTCACAGTGAGGAGAAAGAAAAGCTAAAAGGACTATTGGGCACACTTGAGAAACCTTCCAGTACAAGAGCACTTTCACATAATCCTTATTCTTTTATTAGATTTAATAACTCAAATAAACCTTTCATAGACTTTTGGATCAAAGAATCCAGAGCCACCAATCATATTACTCATTCATCTAATAAGTTAAGTTTTATGCATCTTGTCAAAGTAATCGAAAATTTTCAGTTGCTGATGGTCCTCCTACAACTGTATGAGGTCTAGAAGACAATAAAATTACTCCATTCATTTCAACAAATGTTTTTCATATCCCCAAGTTATCTACTAACCTTATTTCCATAAAGAAATTAACTGAAGACATGAATTGTAAAACAATTTTCTATTCATCCTATTATGAGTTTCAAAACCAAGATTCAAGGAAAAGGATTGGACTTGCTAAAAAAGGATGGATCGTACTACTTAGAGACTCAAAAGAAATCATTTTTCTCAATAGTTATTTGTCTTTGTCATGTATCAACATCTAATTCTTCTCCTCTTGTGAAAGTTTTAAAATCAACAACAAATAATGAGTGTAACCCATTTGAATCAACTATTCCTAAATCTCGTTTAGAGTTCGAGTCAAATTGCAAGTCTATTCCTGTATCTTCTACAAAATCTATGATAAATGATGTGATGACTATTAAGAAAGGAGGGTATAAAATGGTGTACTCAAGGAAACGAGTTGCTATTCTTGATTGAAAGCAAAAATAAAAATCCAGTCCCATCCTTCCAAATGAGGGAGTAGAAAATTTTGAAACTGCTATTCCAAATCCAAAAGCTACTCTAGAATAAGAAATCCAAAATAGTGACCTACCTATTGCATTAAGAAAAGGAACTCAAAAATGTACTAAAAGACCATTGTATCCTACATCCCACTCAATATACTTCAAAGATTTTCAGCCACTTATAAAACTTTTCTTACTGACCTAAACACTATTCTCATACCTAATAACATATCAGAGGCATTATATAATGAAGAATGAAGGAAATCTATGAGAATTGAAATGGATGCAATTGAAAAGAACAAGACTTTGGAGCTCACTGGATTGCCAAAAGAAAAAAAAAAACATGTAGGATGTAAATGGGTGTTTACATTAAAATACAAAACTAATGGGTCACTTGAAAGATATAAGTGAGGCTAATAGCGAAGGAATACACCCAAACATATGGATAAAATATCGAGAGACCTTTGCTCTGGTTGCAAAGAAGAATACGATAAGAGTACTTTTGTCTTGGTTGCCAACTTTGACTCGGAGCTAGAACAATCTGATGTTAAAAATGCATTTCAACAAGGTGACTTGAATGAAGAAATTTATATGGATATCCCTCCTATTTTCGCATTAATGTGATAGATAGTAAAGTGTGTAAATTGATACATGTTCTCTATGGATTTAAACAATTGCCTTAGAGCATGATTTAATAGAATTTTTAAGGTGATGTAGGATATGGAATATCAACATTGCCAAGGAGGTCATACTCATTTTATTAAACACTTAGAGACAAGGGAGTCATAGCTTTAATAATTTATATTGATATAATCGTAACAAAAAATGATGAAAAGGAAAGACATGTGCTGAAAAAAAGTTTAATTAAGGAGTTTGAAATAAAGGAACTTAGAAGATTAAAATATTTTTTTGAGAATTGAAGTAGCACATTCAAAGCAAAGCATCTTTCCCAACAAAGTATCTTATTGATCTTTTTAAGGAGACAGGAAAACTGGCTTGTAAACTAACACCAACTCTTGTAGATCTCAATCACAAATTTAGGAAAGTAACTGGAGTTGTGATTAACAGATAAATGTATCAAAGGTTAGTTGAAAAGCTTATTCATCTATCTCATACACAACAGGATATAGTTTATTCATTTAGTATGGTAAGTCAATTTAGCATGATCCTAATGAGGTACATTTATTTGAAGTGTAGTCCAAATAAAGAAATTTTATTCAAAAAAAAAAAAAAAAAATCTAGCTTATCAAGATATACACTTATGTTGACTATGCATGATCATCGGTACATAGAAGATCTACTTAAGTTATTGTACATTCTTAGGTGATAATTTGTGACATGGATGAGTAAAAAGCAAAATGTTATAGCATAATCAAGTGCAGAGCATGGTACCACCAAAAAAAAAAAAAAAAAAAGTGTAGAGCTAAATTTAGAACAATGACTCAAGATATTTGTGAACTACTCTGGTTGAAAATTATTCTTCAAGATTTAAAGATACAGCAGAATGAGCGAATGAGATTATATTGTGATAATACTTACCAAAAAAAAAAAAAATATATTGTGATAATAAAGTAGCAATAAATATTACCAACAATCTAGTACAACATCAACGAACGAAGGACATCTAGATTGATAAGCATTTGATTGAAGAGAAACTGAACATCGAACTTATATGCATGTCATATGTTCCAATTGGAAGTTAACTTGCAGATGTCCTTACAAAAGGACTGAACACCCAAATGTTTAAGACCATTATCTCCATGTTGGGAATGAAGGATCTATGTAAATATATGCGGAAAAAGAAGGGTAAAACAGAAATAATATATATGTAAACTTTTTCATATTTTTTTTATGATTCTTTTTCCTTTTAGAATTCATGTTTCCTATATAATAAGAACTTACATTTTTTTTTTCCCTGTCTGTTCTATAAAAGGGTCTTGTAATTAAGTTTATAATAAAAGAATTCAGAAATCCAACTCTCTTCAGTTTTCGTTCTTGTAAAAATCGACTATCCAGAATTCGTATTGAAAACTTGATTGTTCTATTTGTTAGATTCTTTACGAATAACCTATAGAAGTCACGGCTAGACTGTCAAATCTATACTAGCAAATGAGTAAGCTCCACAATTAAACCGATAATGATCAAGTCCAAATAGCATTCTAGAAAATGGGACTGTAGATTTAGCCAATTCTTTGAGGTTGATAAGCACAATAAAACCCACAAAATGTCTCAAGAAAATAGAATAAAGTAGTAATAAGAAAAACATGAATCAATTAAAAACCAGAAGATAGAAAGATTGCCTGAATCAACTGCTGAGCAGTTTGAACTTGAGAAGATGTTCCAGTAATCTCTACTGTCATTTCTCCAGGCACTCCTCTCGTTTCCTGTATGGTTACAGTAGCACCACTTGCCCGCCTAATGTAACTTATACTGGAGCCAGCAGTGCCAATCACTGCATCAGCGTAAGATAAAGGAATTTGCATTTGCTGCGTCATCTGCGAAATCAACAAGGTAAGATATTGCCAAGCTAGGGAAAAAAATTCTCATAATTTTACATTACAATTTAGCAAAAATTATGTTTTTCTGAGCTTCCTTTTTCCTTTTTCCTTTTCTTTTTTATCTTTTTTTTATCTCCTTTAGCTGCTTTATCTTGTTCCTTGAACACTAATATAGATAATTTATCATTAGAAATCCTTTCTAGTCAATCAGGTTCATCAAAATAGAGCAAAATCAGAAGAGGATAACCTGAGTGACAACGGATGGTGCAGGCTGATTATTGGATGAGTGTAGTGCCATTGGAGTTTCTCTACCATATGCAGAGATTCCTTGATGAGGCTGTTTATCCAATGGAGGCATGTCAGGTGGTGTGTAATAGTTTTCATGCTGCCGAGGAGGTGCAAAATGTGATCCAACAGCATATCCAGGACCCCCAGAGACATTTGGCGGAAAGCCTTGGGGTGGCAGACCCCATGATTGAGGAGGAGGCAGGTGTTCTTGAGGATTTGGCATTTGCATCTGAGAAAGAATAATAAATCAAAGACTCAACCCATTATTTTAACTGGCCACATTTTTAAATCAACAGGGGACTTTTACATCTGAAAAATTACACTTACCTGCGATTCAAATACTGGAATAACACTGCGATCAACAAGAAATTTCCTCAGATGAGAAGCAATCAATTCAAGTGCCTTGTGCACAGCCAGAGGTTCTCCAACTACTTCAACAACTCTGTCATCTTGCATAGCAAAGATTGGAAGCTCTTCTACAACAATTTATTTAACATTACATTATTTAAAGAATCTTTGCACAAATTTAAAAATCAAAATTTTTGTACTAAAGAGATTAGTTCAGGAGAATATCCTAATGTCTCAGACATGTTGACGACATGACTTCATGGAATGAAACCATTCCACTCTCAATTCTTAAGCCATTAAAGCCAAAACATATAAATTAGCCAATCCTTAACAATCTAAGTAGACAAAATAAACCCGTATCTTTTTATATTTTCCTTATATTGTTACGCGTATAAGATTTTATATTTCAGAGTGAAGATTGATCTACTTACCAAAGAAACCCTGTGGAAAAATACGAACAATTTATATTTATACTCGAAATTATTATTCCAGCAATATTGTGGATTTTTTAGAATTGGAAGTTCCAGAAAATCTATGATATGATACTAAGTAATCATTCCAAGAGCCGAATTCGCATAAACAATTTGTCACAAAGAAACTTTTCACTTGGACTATCTCTAATGAAAAATATGAGGCCTGTAGCAATAACTATGATAATTCTAGTGTCATCTTCTGCATCTTAAAGCCACGCCCTTGTACATTGCATAAGGCTCACGAATGAAGACATAAGGAAAGAAAAAGAAAAGAAAGAATAGTTGATGCAGCAATAGAATAGCTGACTCAACCAACAAATGATGAAGCCATTTTTCATAGCATTTATATGCTAAAAGTACTGCATGTCGATCTGAATTGGAAAAAAGAACATTTTTCTGTCTCTTGATTTTCTTCCAAATATTTTAACAGAATATTTAGAAAAATGGTTAGTTTGTAAATTTATATTACAATGTTTTTGGAATAGGGTTCCCAATACCTTTGACATTTCTGCCAGTGGTCAAATTTCACTCTCAGGCTAACTAAACTCATGTCATGATAAATATCTAAAACTATTCAACTAAAATTTGAAAACTTGGTCTGCTAGTTTACAGAATACCTTTGAGGTACATCAGTTTTACATCACATTTTCCAAAATGTGAAAACATATGAAATACCTACATGCTACAATTAGACAGATATGAATGCAATGTAAAAGATAATCCTAAAATCATTTGATTAATTTGAAACATGGACGTGAAGCAAATTACATGGATACATCTTAATTCTAATAAAAGTCTTGCTCAAAAACTTGAATTTGAAATCCTCATATATAATAGTCTAGAGAATGCTGTATGGTTGGTTCCTTTAGGGCAGGTATTTTAAGATGTTCCTCCACAGAATTATTAAAAGATGAGTAAAATGGAACGTCATTTCTGTTGATACTTAGTCCAGAATTCCCTAAACAAATTTTGAGCCATTCTAGGTGAGCTTCCTGATTCCCTTTATCTCTTCTTAGTAGTGTCCTTCATTCAAAATTTACCAATTCTACTTGACAACTATGGAACTTGTCCTGCTTGAATGATGTCCCAAATTACTCAAATGATATATTATGTAGTAAGATGACTCCATCTACCACAATCAAAACAAATGAATGTAAGTAAAGAGTAACCTGTTGGAAGAACTCTAACAATGCAATTAGATTCTTCTTGAACGGTTTTGACTGTTGCGCCTTGTTTTCCAATTAAATTTCCTGCTTGGGCAGCTGGAACTAGTATCCTAGATGTAACCTTGACTCCTGATGGTGGTGCATGAGATGAGTCACCATCCAGCCCATCCACAACTCGTTTATGAACCCTAAGCAGACCGTCAATAGCAGGTGGGAGAGAAGAATCAGGCTCCTCCTTGGCAGACACCATAACCTTTCCAGAAACAAAAATGAGGCATGGTAAGCAAGTTATTATATTGCAATAACAAAATATAATTTTAATTCCATGTAGCTCATAGAATAGAATGGCTTTTCAAAAACTACGAAGAAAAAATCATTGTGGACACTTCACTCAAGTCATTTTGGAGTATTAAATTTGACTAGATCTCATTAAATTCTGTGGTAAGTGTTTCTTGAAGAAAATACAATCTAATTTATTATGCTAAACAATAACTAACAGCTCAAATTCTTGGCTCCCAAATCCATTATTGACATCCAGGATCAAGCTTAAATTCCAGGAGTAGTCCATCACATGATCTTTTTTCCCCTCTCTGTGTGTGTTTTATGTGCATATTGTACTTATCTATCGGAGGAATATCCTAAACCAAAAACTTGACTTCATGGAGGAATGTCCATAGATATTTTAGTAATGGAAGCGTATTGAGCACCTTCACTAAATACATAGATGTGATAGAATAATTACGGAACATGTTTCAATTTCTAATAGCAAAAGAACGATTAGTACTTGAATACCTAATGTTGAAGAAGTCCTTCACAGCAAGATATGACATAAAAGACTTCAATTATGAAGTTTGAATTCTTATCATCCTTTCATTTAACGCTTAAGCTTATAGAGGGATTAAATTTAGACAAGAGTAAAACTCAAAACCTCTCACTATAATGACATGTTAAATTATCACCTACTTAAAACTCAAAACTTCTCCACTCTAATACCATATTAAATTACCACAAGGTATAAAATCTTAAGTTGATATAAAATTAGATTTAACTACTTAACAAATGGGGGCAGAGACAAGAGTCGTATTCAAGGTTTTAAGAAGTAAGAGTAGTAATTTAACAAGAACCAAACAAACTATATCATGTAGTATGGGCTATTTTGTCTCCAAATAATTAACGAATTTCCATCTCAACTGAATGAACAAGCACTGAAAACTAAACTTACAGCTCTTTCGGTAACTCCTGGAGGACCATCAAGAATCTTTATACGAGCTTTTGTTTCCTCGCACATTTTCTTAATGAATTCTCCTTTGCGTCCAATTATGCTACCAACCTTTTGCGAAGGAACCAGTAAGCGAAAGACTGACTCTCCAGGCCATCCAGGCCACCTTTTACCACCCCCAGCAACTGAATCATTTTGCTGTTCCTCTTCTTCCTCAGGGTGTACATCTTCTGGTTGTCCAAAAATTTCTTGTTCAGCAGTCCCCTCATCAGGTTCAATGATTGTTTGATCAGGCTCAGCTATACTTGGACTATGTTCAGCAGTAATCTGATCAGGCTCAGCAACATTTTGATCAGGTTCAGCCATAATCACTACACTGAAGAACACAAATAAAGGCATTTAGAGAATGTATAGCTTTTCATCTCTCACCATCTCATGCATATTGACAATTGAAATGAGCAAGGTGCATCTAAGATACTCCAAAACATAAACTTTGTTTCAACAAGAAATATTAAAAGAATCATCATAGATTTGTTGCTCTTCAGAATTGAAGACAAGATCATGGTCATATGATGGAAAAAAGATAAACGTGGAGTATTGGTCAAATTAAATGGACATCCTGCCACCCAGGGTTTTCTCTTGGTTTCTCAGACCCAAGTTGTTGGTTTAAAAGTAATTGACAAATCATTGGCTGACCAGTAAACCAGTAGTAGAAAGAATTGGCCATAAAATTTGTACAAGAGCTTCTGATATAGCATTATAGTATCCTATCTTGGAATCTGATGAAACTATTGTTAGATCAAATGATCTATCTACCTGACAAATAAATCTAGATGTTACACAATAAATCAAGCCAAAATTTTGGATAAAATCTGCAGCATAATCCAAATACATTAGTTCTCAAACACAAGTTAATGGTGTAAAATTAAATTGAGAAAATTGTTGACTGAACCATAACCCAGTAGGAGAAAGAATTGATTATAAAATTTTCTCAAAAGCTTCTTCTGCCATAGCAGTATAGAATCTCATTTTAGAGTCTTACAAAATCTATTGCTAGATACATATGATATAAAACATCCAGCAAATTAATCTTCCATGTGATAAAAACAAATCAAGCCAAAATGTTTGGTTAAGACCTAAGGATAAATCCAAATCAATTGTTGTTTGATCCTACAAAGTCTAATTAAACAAAATTCACATACAGGAAATCAGATGCTAGAAACTTTTAGCTCCATGCAGACTCTAATATATGTTAATCTACTAAAGGCTATCTAAAGCCATTTAGGAATAAATAAAATGCTTGATAAAAGCAGTCAAAATGTCCTTGAAAATGAAGATAATCATGGCAGCACAAAAGAACTAGGATCATGGCTCTTCAGCAGAAAACTAAAGTAATGCAAGACCAGCACTAGAGAAGGCAATTCTATGTAAGTTCACCAGAGAATAGTACCAGGTAGGGTCTTGGAAACAAACCTGTGCAAAATAATCAAACTAAACCTTACAACAGTGACGTTACACCAAAATCCTCTAAAGATAAAGATACACACAAGAAATATCAATTTATCTTACTGTTAAGCATAACTCACTTTTAAAACACCACACACAAAAACATAGAGATTTTTTTTTTTTTTAAAACAAAAGTTAACTAACTAGATTATGATGATTCTCAAACAATGCATGAGACCCCCAACCTTCAATATAAATTTATTGAGATGGAAAAAAGCGAACATTCAATTTTCAGGGGAAAATGACCAAACCCACACTCCCCGTACAAATTTTGACTATCCAAACAGGACGGCAGATCAAAATTTTCCAAATTATTGATAAGAAAAAACTTTACACTTCCCTAAGATTACACATTCAACCATCAGAAGGCCATTACCTGATGCTCATAATTCTTGTCCATTAAATGGGAGATCATAACACAAGCAAACACTAGAACAGAAATACACCCAACCGCTTTCAGATAGACACAAAGATCAGAAATAAAAAAAAGCATAAATAGAGTAAAAAGTAAGAAAGGGTACATGCTTTATATCAAGAACTTAAAGTCAGAGCCAAATCCACAAAAAGTGGCCTCTTCAATAAGTAATGTCAGTTTGCACCAGCACCTCTAAAGCCGTGGCCACAAAAAGCACACGATCCCAAAGAGGTGTATATTATAAAAATATTCCATCAGACATTTGTCAGTTCAATAAATTTGTAGTTCTTAAATTAACATTATCCTCTTTAATATTTGACACCTAAAGTTTGTACTCTAATGACTTCAGTTTGCAACATTAAAGTATCTTTGCTGTTTTCCAAAAAATAAAAAGTAAAAATTCATGTTGAATTACCATTTACTTATATAAGATTAGATTTCACTAGGGAAAAAAAGGGAACAAGAACGAAGGAAATGATGGAAAACCTTAAAAACAAGAAACTAACAGGATCATGTCTATGTCATATGAACTGTTAAAAACCCATTTATTAAGAGTAACTGCCATCTATGTCACCTCAAGAAATACCATATGCAAATTCAGATGCTTCCAAAGCTTACTTTAGGACTACGAGAAATTAAAACTAGATGCTAAATTTTTATGACACACTAATAGATTAATCTCCAAAACCTTTTAGACAAAACAAGGATAAGCAATTATAAGGAATCACAGAGACACCAGAAAGTAAATTTAGATATGGATAAAGAAACACAAAATTACCTAGGGTTAGCCCTAGACTCAAATGGAAATATGGCTGTCAGTTCACAAGTCCAAGGATCATAAATCTCATCATCCATTTCAATGTCAAAGGACATCTCAACTTGATCAAATGAATGAATAGACAAGCTTTAATTGGTTAACACATAAAATACATTTAGAAGATTTGCAGAGAGAAAGAGGCGAGGAAATATACGCTACGAGTTTGGCAATCATTTATAATAAGAGCAAGCTAATGAGTCATAAGGGGCACATTTGGAGAGCTTTAAATGTGTACATATCCAAAAGAGGACATCAAAAATATCATCTATGAAATATTATATTGGCAAAAGAAATGAGTTAAAACTCAATTGAACAGCTTCAACTTGCACAATTTATAGGAATAACTTATAAAATCCTGAAATCATTTTATGATATAATCAAATATTTCTAGAAGAAATTTTAAGGGATGTAAGTAACAAACTAACAAATGGTATAGATTCCATCAAATCTTTAAATGTAATGAAAATGAGCCCCCAATGCATTAAATATTTTCAATTTTTGGTTGATGTAGAAATTACTATTCTCCCTGACTCCAAGAATTATCCCTCTACTAAATCACAAATAGTTATGTTCATAAGACCCTATGAATTTTCATAGAATTTAATCTCTAAGATATATTAACAATTCAATATGCATTTTTAAAGGGATCTAAAGTTACTATGTGGAAAAAACTTAAAATTAGTGTTTTTTTTTAGGAAAAAAAAAAATCAATAAACTACTTCAACATCCAACATATAGTTATCACGCTAGAAGTTGCCATATACCCTATAGAGTATATTAATTGTTTTATCTACTGACAAGCTACCTTGAAAATTCTGAAATGCTGTGTACAGAACCAAGCAATAGACTGAAAAATGACTCATACAGAAATAGATAGTCTATAAAGCTCCAAAGTTCCATCCTAAATCAACAAAAGAACATATCAGAGTTTAGGAGCAATAGTTTCAAAGTCAATGATTTAGGCTCCAAGTGGACAGCTTTTTTTGTATCAAAAAAATCTCATTTCATCCATGTTTTCACACTTAACTTTAATTTTCCTGCCCGATGTGTAATTGAGAATGAACAGTGTTTCCTCTTTTTTTTCCCTACATTAATCTATTCTCAAGGGAATGGAAAATCATATAATATTTGTCCAAGTAGAACTAGATGGATTTTTTAGGCATTCTTATGTGACAAAAAAAAAAAAAAAAAAAAAAAAAAAATCCACATGGCAAGCATTAGAATATGTGATTCAATTAAACTATTACAAGATAATAATGCATAGAATTTCCATCAAACAAAATTTTCTCTATCATCAATTCACCTATTCAAATTCAAATTAAATTTACTAATCACAGTGAAATATTATTTCTCAAACTAAATTTCTGTCCACATGGAGCCTTAGGTATCTCATATTGACCTATTTGGCTTTAAGAATAACCAAATTTCAAGTATTCCTTCATCATGGTATTTTTACAAGATAAATATAAAGCCAAAATGATTGCATATCAACATTTCTCTAGTTTCCACATAGTCTATTTCCACTAGAAGAATAGTATGAGTTCCGAGATCAGTTAATTATTAAATCAAATGTGCAAAGTAACAAGGTGCTTTGATCATTACCGAATGGAAGGATTTACTTCTATTTCTTTACATCAGAAGTGAACTGTATCCATCTTTAATTTAAAAAACTATGCAAAAGAACAGACCTTTCCAAAGTAAGCTGCAAAAATTCAACAGGTTTATAGAACCATCACCAGATTCAGGACATAGTATTTTGTTTGTGACCACATTTACCATCACTTCAGACTATGTCTATTATAGAAACACTATATCCATAAATAAACAGGATTCTGTTGAAGCAAATAAAGTAACTTGAATTTAATATCATCATGAATAAACTTGCTGCTTGAGAGTGAAATTATTATGTTCTGTTGGTTTCTTTGGTTGTAAAGGGAAGTAAAGGTGAAATTCCAAATATCCAATAAGGATGTTAACATTTTGACAGGTTAAACTTTTCTATCTTGTCTGTTTACTTTCCAACGTGTTTCTGGGAAGTTATAAATAACACCTCTCACATTTTCCATAGGACTGACTCTTTAATGATCAGAAAATAAAAATAAAAACTTAAGGTCTTCTGTAGGTAACTGTAGTTATTTAATGAGAATTCTACTCACAAAGGACATTATTAAAGTAGGTTACCTCTCGGAAGATTCTACTAAGCAGTCCTCATAAAAGCCTATTTGGCAATAGAAGTTCTAGGTCATTCTAAAGTTTGATGCTTATCACAGAAAATCTACTTTTTCTAGTTAAAGGTTATAGACAGAATTAATCTCTAATGTTCATACAGTAGTTGTACAATATCCTTCTTCATATTTAAAAGAAAAATATATAGGCAAATTTTCACTTTTACCTTGTAAATGCTGAGAAAAGATATTAATTCCACTTCCAGTTCACTTCAGAAGTGATCTGTGGCTTTAAATGAGACACTGCCGCATTGCATCCTCAAAGAATCAGATATTTTTTATTTTGTGACTTGGATAGTTGACTCAATCGCTAATGAAGACAAGAAAATGGGATATTATTTTTTCTCTCTTGTTTATAATTTTTTTTTTTTCAAAAAATGAGAAAATTTCTTGGCTTTGATTATTTCTTGTTTATAGGTAGAGGACAGGGTTTGGATTTGAGTATTCTTTTATCTCATTTAGAGTCTATTCTATGTTCTATTTTTCCAGAGTTTTAGTCCCCTTTCATTAGGATAATCAACACAATGTTACCTCAAAAGCGGCCAGGGAAGCAATTTTATTCAACTTCTACAATGAGGCTGAGCCTGAACGCAGGAGGTGCATTAGAAGAAAAATGATTTTGGCATTACAACCCTTCTTCAACATGGTGGCTCTGCGTGGGATACTTGGATCAGTTGTGCTTGATCTAGTGTGCTCCTTATGGTCACAATATTCTACCTTACCTCCCACAAATTTGTTGCCCAAATTAAGTTATAATGGCAAACTCAATCGTACATAATTTAAATCAGGTTGCCAAGTGCTTCTGATACTTCCATACCTCAATTGAGCATGTTATTTGCTACCCTATTCTAAACATTCTATGGTCTTACTGGTACCAGACATGATACACTATAAGTGTACTGTATATCAACTACCAATGCCACAAAGAGATAGGAGTTTACTTCAAGAACCATCTCACTGGTTCTTAGACTAAACTTGGCTTCATATAACACATTCCATGGAGACAATTGCTCATAATTCTATATTCAATATTAGTAGCTTCTTATTGGATAAAAATATTTTATTAATCTACTAATTACAGCTTAATTATTTTACTAATACTAGCAAATGTGTAGGAACCATTCAAAATAAAATAAAATAAAATAATATTCAATAGAAAGACCAATGTACCTTATACTAACGAATTCAAGTTCTTTTCATTCTCAAATTCAAAACAGTTTTGCAATTTGAAACCTTTCCAAATTTCTTCCAAATAAACCATATTCTTAGGTTCTAGTCGGGACCAATATGATTCAGGATTTCACCTAGTTAAAGATAGAGGCTCACTTGATTGAGATCAGTTAGAATTTTACAAATATCATATCAACCTTTATAACCACAATAGTTGATAAACAGAATTATGTTGTTCATATCACAAGGAACAGCTAAATACACAAGTTCCAACATTGTCAAGAAAACACAAATATTTTCATATCTTGGTCAACAAAACACACAATTCATGCACTACAAAGTTGATAAGGTCCAAGTCTTTGGGCCAATTTAAAGAAAATTGCTAAAATAGACTCGTTTGATTACGAACAACAATCTAAAAGTAACTGAAGTTTCACATCCACAAATAGTAGATTAAAAGCATTATGCAGTTACTCTAGCAAAAACAGCTAAACAAACAAGCCCCATTATAGATCAAGCCAGTTACAAGTATGTTTGTATTTTACTCAACTAAACAAGTAAGTTTCAAGCTCTAGAAAGCTAATCAAGTTCAAGATTTCAAGCCAAGTTAGGTCAGCTTGCACGAAGTACTAGACTAGTTTGCAAATTCTTCACTTTTATGGAGTATTAGTTATGTCCCCAGATTAAAGATATCTTTCCAAAAGGCCAGAAGTCGTTTAAAACCATAGCCACGTGAAGAAAAAAATTAAATCAAGAGTGCGCTAATCACTAAGAAACAAAATGTTCAACTTTAAGGCTAAATTATAGGTTTTAATGCATTTAATCCTCAATCATGAAACTGAAATGAAATTAGAACTACAAATTATAACTAACTAATACTGTTGTTAATTTGGTAACTATAAGATGAAGTATAACAAGATGTCTATATTTGTTGGATCTTACTAAAGTAATACTGATATTAACCTAAATTCAACTTCAGACTCAAACCGCACAAGAAATACCATCATTTTGATCCAAAGTAAAAGAAAAAACAAAAAATAATAATAAAAATATTGAGCAACTTTATTTCTTTTGGTAATCCAAAACTCAATAAGAAAGGAAAAGTTTAACACCAAAATGGAATTTAAACATACCAATATCTCCCCTTTTGTGTGTCCAAAAAAACTGCAATTAATAACTGAACTTTGTGGAGATTACAACCGAAGGAACTCTGTGCCCTGCACCACCTTAAGCAGATGCAGATATATCTGCAAACAGAAAAGACAGAAGATTAACACCCAAGTAAAAACCCAGTGAAAGACAAAGAAAACTACGATTTACAGTACAAATTTCCCCACACACTCAACAAGTACAAAGCAGGAAAGTCATACTAAAAATTACCCCAAAAAAAAAAAAAAAAAAATTATAAAAACAACATTAGAAACAAATAGAAATAAATAAATAATAACAGTAAATAATCTTTAGAAAAGAAAAATCATGGCAAAAACCCAGTAAGTAATCTTTAAGATTAAATTAAGGAAAGGCAGTAGTAGAACCACAAGATTGTAGATACCATAGAAATGGAAGAGTCATTTGAACCAAAAACCCTTTGAAAATATGAACTATTTTATGGTAGAAAAATCGAAGATACCAAATTTTAACATTAACTGCACCAAAATCCGGGATTAGTAGAAGAAGGAAGAGGGAAAATTACAGTTCTTCGCAAATTATCTTCTTCCTGGTAACGAAAAGGCTATATATTTCCCTGGAGAAGTAGTGCTACAGGCACCCCAGTTTGCTCGTACCTATGACTACTGCGTGTTGTGTGTGAGAGAGAGAGAGGGGAAAGGGGAAGTTTGGAACAGAAGCCCGTGAGACGAAATTTTTACAAAATATGAGGTCCTGCTTGGGTTTTTCAGTTTTGTTTTTTATTTTGTTTATTTATCTCTTTATTTACAGAAAAAGAAAATATATTATATTAATTACCTATGTACCCCCCGTGGTTTCATTAATCTACAAATAAACCTCTTTGTTTTCCATAAAATTACGAAACAGGTGTCTGTTTAAGATTAATAAAATATGTGAGAGGTTGGTGGCTTTAGTTCTAAAATTTTTAAATTTTGATTTTTTTTATTCTAAATATTTTATTTTAATTATTTTATGTTCTAAATAAATTAGATTTTATAGTTTTGCATCTAAATAAGGCATAAATATATTAATTTTTTGGATATATATTATTTTTACTTAGTTTGATATTTTTCATCCAAAAAATAAATTAAAACTATCAAAATCTAATATCTTTAAAATATAAAAAATCAAAATTAAATATACCAAAACTTTAAATATTTAATACTAATTTCACGAATTTTTCTAATAAAATTCTTTTCCTATATTAAAGTGATAAAAAATATATATAACAATTTTATTCATAAACTAAAATGTAAAAACATTTTATTTGGACTTGTTTTTGTTTTTAGTAAATTATATTAAAATTTTAACAAGAAAATCAAAATAGTTATACTTTTTAAATTTTAATAGTTAAATATTAAAAATATAATTAATACGTTTTACATTAAAAAAAAAATATAATAACTCTTTTATAAATTAAAATTAAGTCCAAATGAACATGCATTAGTAATTATGCAGTTTTGGACCAATACTTGTCATTTGCATAATTTATTTATTTTTTTAATCCTCTATTTATTTTTATATTCAAATATGTTTAGTATGCAATGATTTGTTATGAAAGTGATCAATTTTTTAAAATAAGCAACAAATTTTTCCTAATGCAAAATGGATCACGCTACTCAAAGTAAAAAGTTAATTAAAGAAATTAAAATTAGATATATCAATTAATTAAACATTATTATTTACGTATATGTTAGAAAATATTAAAAATTAAAATAACTGAACATTAATTTGCTAATATTGCTATAAAGTTTAAGAGTGAAATTAAGCATCATCCTCTAATATATAAGAGTGCATACCAATTCATGACGTGGGGTTTCACTGAAATAATAATAATAATATCTTAAATAGTTGATCTCACCAAATATTCACTTGTGTCATATGTAAGTAATTAGAGTTGATTAGGATGAGTATCCGCAAGATTTTTTTTTAGCTTTTGATTGTAGTGGATGCGAGAAATTCTTATTCACCTCCGATATACAGTAACTGTCATACGTTAAGATAGAACAGAAGAACTTGTAGCAATAATAACTTCAACCAAAATGATGATTGTTGATTGTGTTTCTTTTCTTATCTTTTTCATTTTTTTTTTTTTGGAAAAAAAAATCATACGATGTATACTTTAAATTTAAAATATTACTTTTTTTCTTCATTGAATTAGTTTTTTTATTTAGAATTTTAATTCTTGGTAAAAGATAACTTTGAAATTTAATAACAAGAAAAAAATATTATCGTAGTTATGTGAAATTGAAATTAATTAGACACATTTTAATATAAATTATTGAAATTATTTATTTTAAATTTTAATTCTAATATGTATCATTTTTTTAATTATATTTTTGTAAGAATATTTTGTAATTTATGCTATTGATATATCGTTAATGATTAATTATGAAAATTGACTTCTAAATATTATAAGTAACTAGTTATTTATTTATAAATATTAAAATAATTATTTTAATAATTACATATGGTTATTAATTTTAAAAATATATAGGTAAGTACAAAGTAATAAATAACAAATTATTATGAAATTATATAAATATAATACAAAAAAACTAATGAGATAAAAAGTAAAAGAGACAAATGTTGAAAATAGAGAGAATATTATTATATTTTTTTCAATTGTTTAATGTGTCTTTACAAAGGGTATTAAACTCTCTATTTATAAGGGTGAAAAAGGAGAGGGGATAAACTTTAAAGGTGACACATGTCACTTTTCATTCCATTTATCTCGAGATTAAAGGCTAATGACAAACTATTCGATGGATATCCACTAAATTTGATAGATTTACGGGATTTATAACACAAATGTGTTATTTGTTTTTATGTAATTTAAATATTTATGAATGTCTTTATAAATTAAAATTTATTAGATTATTAAAGGATTATATTATTTATAAGAAATATTTTTTAATATTTTAATATTTAAATATTTTAATTATGGCGTCACATGTTTATTGTGGTTAAATTGCAATTCAAAATTATATCTGGATGGTTAAATTATAAAACATTAATCTTTTCGGTTTAATCATCAGTCCTATTCTAAAAACATTGTTTGAGAATATAATTTGAAAGTTGAGCATATTAAGATGTCTAAAGGTTCATTTCTTGGCAATCTCTCAAAGGTATATCACTATGTGCATTTTTTTAATAAAGAAATTCATACTATTTATGGATAATCTTTCATTCTTATAAAGTCATTTTGGGAAATTTTAAAAAAATCTTGTATTTGTATACTTCGAGAAAGAGAATTACAAAATGGGAAATTGAATCAATATATGTGAGGAACATCATGTGGATTAATTAGTTTGAATCAATGGAGATAGTACGTAATACAATTACTCATAAATTATATGTGTAATGTTTCAAATTTTATAACCCATAATTTTTTTTTTGTTGATATTCTAATAAAAAAATATGAATAATTGGTGAGTTTGGTCTCAAACAAATTTACTTTTGGTAAGTTTAGTCCAAAAATATTTTTTTTAACTTTTAAAGTCTCAAACTTTTTTATTAAGAAAAAATAAAGTCATTTTTAACAGATTCCGTTTAAAAATTTAAAAACTTAACGCTTTATATTGTTTAGTTAATTTTAAAAAGGGTAAAAATGTTATTACAAGTGAAAAATAGGTGAGAAAAAAAATAAAAACCGAGGTGTCAAATTCTTAATGGCTACAATTGGCACACATTGTCTCCCCTCTTAACATAAAATCACTCACCCATCTTCGCCAAATTAAACTTAAACTAAATTAAAAGAAAAGAAAAAAAATAAATAATTTTTTTTAAAAACAAAAATCACCAGTTATCGTCAAATTTCGTCTTTATCTCCGGCACCCTCAATCAAAAACAAGTCGAACAATGGCGGTGAGGGCGATGCTCCGGTGGGTTCCCTTAACCAAGCCACTGCCTATGAATCTCGGGAATAAATATCCGTTTTACTTGCCCATCCGGGAGAACTCGGATGTTGTAGGGCCGGCGAAGAAGTGCCTCAACGCGCTGCAGCCACTACCCTCCACCGAGGATCCGTTCACAGCGAGAAGAAGTGGATTAGATTCTCGGGTATCTCAGAGCCACTTCGAGGGTAGGCTGACCTTATTAAGAAGGAAATTAGACCAATGAGGGCGACTGGAAATGCCCTAGCAATACAAGCAATAACGAACGCGATTTAACCCCCCCTTTTTTGACTTATTTCACGACGAGAGAACCGCGTCTGCATTAGTCGAAGTGGGGGAAGGCCCTCCTGAGTCAAAGGGGGGTTCGGAACGAAACCGGAATTGATCCGCGGCAAAGCGGAGCCCCCCGAGGTTACTTCCCTACATCCAAAGGGTAAAGGGATTTCGTTTTTAGACTTTGGAATTCGACATGGGAAAGAGAGATAATGAAACCACCGGTCTTTGCCAAATTAAATTTAAACAAAATTAAAAGAAAAGAAAACAATGAAAAAAAAAAAAAATGAAACCACCGGTCATCATCAAATTCCGTCTTTATCTCCGGCGCTCTCAGTCAAAAACAAGTCGAACAATGGCGGTGAGGGCGACGGTGGCATGATTCCCGCAGAACCAAGACATGCTAGAATCGTGCAGGTTGCCATGGGAAATGACGGTATCGTTCGCTACAAGGGATGAAAATGGGAATTCGCCGGCCTACGGATCGGACTGTATGTTAAGAAGGGATACAATGTGTGCGAATTGTAGCCATTAAGAATTTGACACCTCAGCTTTTAATTATTATTTTTTTCCTCTAAACATTTCACTTGTAATGACATGTTTACTTTTTTTTAAACTAACTAAACAATATAAACCGTTAAGTTTTTAAGTTTTTTAACGGAATCCGTTAAAAAGAACCTTATTTATTTCTAATAAAAAAGTTTGGGACTTTAAAAGTTAAAAAAAATATTTTGGGATTAAACTTGTCAAAAGTAAATTTGTTTGAGACTAAACTCACCAATTATTCAAAAAAATATATATACACACTGTATATGTTTTTCATAAAAATTCGAATTGCATGTTATGTAAATTTATGCTATTTATTGACAATCTTTCATTCTTAAGGTCATCCGAGATTATTTCTGAAAGAATTCATATTCATATACTTTCGAAAAAAGAATCACAATAATCAGAAAATAAATCAATATATTTGAGAAAACCATTCATGTTGATTAATTAGTTTGAATCAATGGAGGTAGTACATATATATATATAATACAATTATTCAATTATGAAAAGTATATGTATAATATTGTTTGAAATTTGACAACCTTTTCTTATTTTTTTTTTATAGTGATATCACAGATTATAATCTTAATTTGATCCTGATCCTGAAACGGTGTAAGAAAGATAAGCTCCAAATGCAACAATCACAAGCACAGCAGCACCAACATTCACCATAAGCTGTCTCTCCTCATTCAAGTCCATGAATTTTCTCACTGTTTCCATATAATCCCTCTTTCTACTAATACCACTACTTGATGTCGTTCTTTCCTTGTTGGTGTCATCCAATATTTTCTTATCAGCTTCATCTTTTTTCTCTAATTTCCGTTTCCCTTCTTGATCACTGGGGGATGATTTCTTGATTTCTTGATCCGGGACGTTCTTGATTTTTTGAGCAGTAGTACTATAGTTATAATTATTATTTTGCTCTTCAGATTTCTTCTCTGTGGCTTTATTGTTGCCTTTTACTTTTTCTTCTAGCTCTTCCTTCAAACTCTTTTTGGGGACTTCTTTTTCTTCTTCTTTATATATCGTCTGATCATCGGCGAGAGTTATTCCGGCAATTCTTGCTTTTTTAGCCGAGGGAATTCCAGTACTTATTGGACCGTCTTGCTCGGTTTTCTGGGGCGGTGCCGGTGCCGGTGCAGGTGTAGGTGTAGGTGTAGGTGTAGGTGTAGGTGCAGGTGCAGGTGGAGGCTGCTTTTGAGGAGTAGTAGGTTTGGTTATTGCTTCTTCAATAATGGATGATTCTCTTTTTTTGGATTTGGGTATTATAATGGTAAGGATTCCAGCTTCGAATTTTGCACGAATTCCTCTAACGTTACAATCTTCTGGGAGTGGATAATCTTCTAGGAATCTGCTCCATTTGTTACCTGCAATTAGTGTTTCGCCTTTTACCCTCAATATGTTCCTTCCTTCTGTTGAAACCTTAAGATTCTCCCTCTGAAAACCTGAAATTTTTGCAAAAGAATATATAGGATAAAATGCATTAAAAAAAAATAAAAATTGTTTACTTAGATTTAAATATTTTGTAATAAAATTATTTTAAATTTTAAAATCTTTCACAAAAATTTCAATAATTAAAGAAATGATTTGTCGTAAAAAAAGATAGTTCAATTAATAGTAAACTTACTCAATTACCTTAAAAAGTTATAAGTTTATGCAAAATTTTAAGTTGTTTATATTAGTTGTTTCTTTATTTGCAACCCTTCAACAGTTAATATAAATTCTCTTTAAAAAATTTAAGAGAATGATCAATCACAGAACCATGTAAAGGTGCAAAATATATATATATATATATATATAAGAAATTTTCTTTTAAATATTAGTTAATTATTTACTTTTTAGTTTTTTTTTTTGAAATATACAATTATTTATTTTAAGATGTATATATTATAAAATTTAGTGCATTCGGGATTTTATTTATTTATTTATTTTTAAATTGCAATGCTTAAAGCAATATAGTCTAATTAGGTTAAACATCACACAATTATGAGTATATAATATAAATTTAATTTGAATGAGAAATATATATATATATATATATATATATCAAAAGAAACCTGGAAGATGGATGAGAAGAAGACTGTTTGATTCTTCATCTTCTTGCCATTCTATCATAGGCCTGAAGTCATCATAAACGGGTTGGACGACCACCGGTGGCCGCGGGGGACGCCTTGGAGTACTTGCTCCACCACCATTTCTTGGAGTTTGTCTCATCGCCATAATATTCTTTCACACAATCTTTATATATATATTCTTTTTCTACCTTTCCTTCTTTTTATATATCACAATGTAAATATGTATATATTTGTTTCTCATCGAGCTCTATATTTATAAGGATTAATTGGGAATTTAGATAATGCCTTCATTGCATAAGTTTAGAGTTATTCTTTTTTCTTTTTTTGGTTTCCTTTATGATGAAACAACTCTAATTAAGTTGCCTCCATTTTGTGTTACGTAATTTGTTAGGTTTTGTTGTGAAGAAAATAATGGTTGGGGAATTCTTTGCTTTTCTTACACACTTTTCCAATTGTTTCGTACACATTCTTAACCATCCAATGCAATGCATGTTTATTCTTTGTCACATTATTCTTCAATCAACTTTTATTTTGCTCAAAACTTGTAAAACTCCAAAAAATGAAAAAGAAAAAAAAAATTGTCACGTAGAAGTTAATTAACTTATGCAAATTAATAGAGTAATTGGTTAATTTGGTCACAAACAAATTTATGTAGTCCTAAATTTTTTTTTTTTCATTTTTAAAGTCCCAAACTTTTTTACCTAAGAAAAATAAAGTATTTCTTCACGAATTTCATCAATTTTTTTTTTTAAAATTTAACAATTTGTGTAGTTTATTAAATAAAAGGAAAGAGTAATCAAGTTATTTTATATAATATATATATAAACATTGGATGTCCATACCATTTAGTTGATAGCAACTCATGATAAACACAAATGTATATATATTTTTAAAATAATTAGTATTTATTTATAAAAAAAATTCAAATTTAATTAAAGACAAGTCAAAGTAGGAAATATATATATATATCATTATCATATATCATTATTTTTATAAAAATATTTATATATCATTATGTTTGTAAATAGGTTTTTTAAATTAATTTATTTGATTTTATATAAAAGAGACATATAACGCATATAGGAGTGAAAAATGAATTCTATTGCAATTTCATCCTCATAGTGTAATTTTTTTTTATTGTTTTTTTTTACACAATCAAAAATCTAGATTTCTACTTGATTCCCAAAAGATTCCACATACTTTTTTTTCCCATTTTTATGAATTTCATTCACAAAATTTGCAAACAATTTCACGGTTTTTTTTTTATCAAATACACAGAACACCTTTCTCTGCACAGTAGCTATCAACCTTGTAAAGCTCATCACATGTGTAAACATTTCCCACATAACTATCTACACATTTATGACCCCGAACAACTCTTACAAGTACCCCCTGTTCCATGTAGTTCTTTAGGCCCAAATTATCACGTTCCATTACTTGATCCTTTATTGGAAGCTTGTCACCAAGTAAGTTATTACCCCTTGGACCTATGTAGACAATATCCTCATACTTATCAAAATCGTCCTCATATTGGCCTAACATAACAATAGATATTATAAATGGTAATCCAATTTTTTCCTCGGTCAATAAAGTCAATTTCATTGAGCCAATGATTGTGAAATTCCAATGCAACCATCTCAGCTCGAGACCAGAATTGATGACCTACATCAATCCCAGGAATGGAGCCAAATCTTTTTTATTTTAGAATATAGTATAGATTTGTAATCCTCATCCCACTGCCTTCAAATAAAGTCTCTTAGAACCTCGTTTAGAGTCAGCTTTGGCAACATCCATCCCCTTGGGTTTTGAACTTTTGCTTGTCTTGCGAGCTTCACAATGATTATTCATAAGTTAACAGTAAGATACAATTAGACTTCTAGAACAGCCTCTCCAATCTCCACTCCTTTCCAAACACTCAAAAAGCAAAAGCGAGGGGAGATGGGTATTACATATTATGCACATGTTCTAGGAGTCCCTTAAGAAAACACATCAAACAACAACAGACATAGACCAGTACAATTAAGCTTTGACAAAAGTCAATCTTACCACAAGTAGTTAACTCGGGGTGAAATTTTTTGTGCACAAAATAAGTACCCTTCATAACAACTAGATCAATCGCTTCCTACAATCTATGTCCCTACAATAGCAGACCATTTGTTTTATCTAGCCATCGGAACCCACAACGCTATTGAGGACGTAACCACAGTCGTACGTCAGAAAGGGTATTTTTGTCGATTGAATCGGAAAGGGCCCCAAAAATCACCCGAGAAGGTATATTCTTGGCGATTCTCCTTGAAAGATATACGATGAGGTCAACAAGACACTTGGATACTTAGGATTATCCGGCTTTCACTTGTCTGTGTGTGAATGTGAGTTGCCATATATATGGAGAGAGATCTAATGGGGAGGTGACACGTGAAATGAGTACCTTTTGAGACAGTCTAAATTAGTGGATTCAAACAATGTCTATCGGGTTAAGTGCATTTAATGTTAAGTACAAAAGATATTTCTTTGTATCGGAGTTCATGCCCTTCGCGTGGTACTTGTAGTCACAAGCAGATTTTGGGAGAATCTATCTGGGACCTAATCAATCCTTCATGACATCCACCTCGAATTCTCTAACCTACATGAACTTTTTAGGATTTCGATGCCATCTCATTATATTATCTCTATTATCTTTCCAAAATTGAAATCTTAAATATTCTAACAATTTGATCAACTATAATATATTAGATAGATTAACTATTTTCTTCAATAAATTAAATGCTAGAAAGTTTCAAATAAATAATTTAATTTAATTTTTTTTTGGGGAAAAAAACTCCATAAAATATTCCACCTAATGGAGAAAAGAAATGAAACTTATAAATTTTTTACGAAAGGTTAATTTAGTGTAATAGTTGACGACTAAATAGTTTTATTTTCAAAAGTAAAATGTCAAACTCCTAATCACACCATCAAAGGGGTAAGCAACCACTATGCTACACTTTCATAATTTATGATACTTATATATGCACATGTCAAATTAGGTTCCACTCCCATGTCACTATCAAACATCAATTCTAGCTGTTGGCTCCCGTACATATATATATATATATAATATAAAATGAAAGTTGACTCCACATCCAAAAATTTCAAGCTCAACTTATAATTTAAAGCCCACATATGTTTATAAGAATATCTAAGTCCGATTCTAAAGTTATTAAAATTAGGTAATAATGAATCAAAATCAAAGAGAGTAGAGTACATACTTGGTCAATGATATAATTATAACTGAATTTATGATATTCAAAACAAGGAAAAGTAATGTAAATTTTCAATGTAATTATTTTTGCTTATTTATTAAGATACGTTTTAAAAAGGGAAAAATTATACATTCAATATTGATCAATCATTTTATTTTCCCCTTCTCAATCAGGAACTTAAGGAAATAGATATGAAACATAATTAAGGAAACACAATCAACCAATGTTTTTTTCCAGTTGAAATGTCTTTGTTCTATTCTATTACAAAGATTAATATTGTTACATCTAAAATTTATATTGTAAGAAAATATTGTTAATTAATTATATGGGATTGCGGAATGAATTCTGTCTCTTCTCTTCTCAAGAAATCGTTGAAGAGATCTCTTCAATGAGAGTCCACCTGAATAAGGAGGACTTTGTTGTTGAATAATATGCTTATTATGTGGGTGTGGCCTTGAATATTTCAACTCTTTCTCCATTTCTCCTCTTGCTAGCAAAAGTATGTTAATTACCTACACACACACACACACACACACACACATATATATATATATATATAATTGAATAATCAAAACCCCATTGTATTTGTGTGTGAGTGTGTGAGGGAGAGTACTTGAATCTCAATGGGATCACATGAGAGGCAGACAGCATCTGGTTTGATCTTTTTGTGGTGGAATATTGTCATCTGATGATCTGTGCTTGATGAGCAATTACTCCTACATGCAATAAGAAATATATCAACACCCTTGCATGCATACATTCTGATTCTGACTTGAAGACTTCTGTACACAACTAGTATAATAATAGCTTTCTAAACATGAAATTGCTTAATTTTCATGAATATTTTAACAAAAGAAATAATCCTAATCAACATACATATTGGGGTATTAGTATGGACATGAACTGAAAGTATAATTTCTGTTTTCAATCGAGATAAAATCTAGTTCTCGAATTTAAAAGATAGGATTAATATAGACATCCCAAATTCCCAATCCACACAAATCTTTATGCTTCGACACCCCAACAGAAAAATATTTATCATTTCATGATATAAGATATCAGAATATGAGAAGAGGTAACCCATAGGCATACACCCCCCACCCCACCATATCAAGAAAGAATTAAAACAGGATGCTGCAGGAGGGAACAAGTTGGATAAATAAAGCTAATTTTTTAAGAACTCAAAACAGAAAATTAATCTGCAAATAGACATCCGCAGCTCCATTAATACACGCTGATTTTTTTATACATACATATATATATATATATATATATATATATATATATATATATATATATATATATATATTCACCGACGGTAAGAAATAGAAATTGCAGGACTTACATTGATTGACAGTGTAAATTGGTGGATTCAGAAGGTGGGGAAAGTTGAAGATCCGAATTGCATATGCGTATGGTGTTGGGAAATCGGGCAATTTCCCTCTAAATTTGAACTAACGAATTTCACTTGATTCAGTAATTCCCGGAAAGACTACAAAGTAGTCTCCTAGACAGATTACCTTTCTAAGCAAGTTCCCAGGAAGGGCTGGAGAGGACACACTTGGTCCCACTTAAAACCCGGTCTCCTAGACAGAACCTACTTACACAGGATATATTCGCAACCTAAAATACCCGACAAATAATATATTGAATATTAAACTACAACCGAAATATAATAACAATAAATGCGGAAATAAATAAAAGAGATAAGGAAAGAACACACCGGAATTTTGATAACGGAGTTTGGCGAAATGTGCCTAATCTCCGAGCACCACCAAAATAGCTGCTTTTATTTATAGAGAGAAGATCTCAAATTTTTGGGATATAGGAATAGGAGGTGAGGGGCTCCTTTTATAGAACCCCAACACCTCCCTCAAAACAATGAGGAACCGATGTGGGATTTATTTTTTGCCAAATGTCAACAAATCTCCACCTTGGCACAAAATCTATTTTCCTACCAAATACAAATAAAAAATACAAAATCTTCTCAATCAAATAACAAAATAAATAAAAGTTTTTGCAGCGGTTCTCCAAATTTGCTGCTGTCAGGCGCCAACTCAAATGTGCAAGATATTTACCAAGTCTAAACAATGTTCAAACTTGGCCCTTGTAACCACCTTGGTCAACATATCTCAGAGGATTCTCCTCGGTTCGAATCTTCGGGGAGAACAATCTCCTCTTCTTCAAGAATCTCCCGCACAAAGTGATAGCGAACATCAATATGCTTCGTCCGTGCATGAAAGACTTGATTCTTTGCTAGATGAATAGCACTCTGACTGTCAGAATATACCTCAAGGTGTTTCGACCAACTCCCAAGTCTTCAAGCAACCCATGAAGCCAAATTGCCTCCTTCACGCCTCTCGTAATTGCCATATATCTCGCCTCTGTTGTAGACAAAGCTACCGTTGACCGCAAGGTAGACTTCCAACTAACTGGACCCTTAGCAAATGTGAACAAATAGCCAGTTGTTGATCGTCGCTTATCCAAATCACCCGCATAGTCGGAATCACAATATCCAACGATGCTCAAACCAAGTGATTCATCCCTCTCAAATATCAAGCCAATACCTACAGTATTTTGGATATACCGTAGAATCCATTTCACAGCTTGCCAATGACCCTTGCCTGGATCATGCATATACCTGCTTACAACACTAACGGCCTGTGAAATATCGGGTCTCGTACACACCATTGCATACATTAAACTTCCAACTGCATTAGCATACGGGACTTTAGCCATGTATGCTCGTTCTTCATCTGTCTTTGGAGATAACTGTCTACAAAGCTTCAATTGAGGAGCGAGTGGAGTACTTACAGGTTTTGAATCATCATTAATGCCAAAACGGTGTAGTACCTTCTTCAAATACTCCTTCCGTGTCGGATAAAGCATCCCACTCTGTCTATCTCTGCGTATCTCCATGCCGAGAATCTTCTTGGCTTCTCCCAAATCCTTCATCTCAAACTCTCTACTCAATTGAGCCTTCAGTCTGTCAATCTCACCTTGGCTCTTTGCTGCAATCGGCATATCATCAACGTACAAGAGTAGGTAGATATAGGACCCATCTTGAAGTCTCGCGCAAATACACACGGGGATCGTATTTGCTTCGTGTGTACCTTCGATCCATCATAAACTTGTCAAATCGTTTGTACCATTGCCTCGGTGATTGTTTCAACCCGTACAACGATTTGTCCAACTTACAAACCCAATTCACTTTACCAAAGAACTCGAATCCTTCTGGGCCGGAGTCATATAGATTTCCTCCTTCAAATCACCGTAGGAACGCGGTTTTCACATCAAGTTGAGCTAGCTCCAAATTCAACTGTGCTACCAAGGCCAACAATATTCTAATAGAGGAATGTTTAACAACTGGAGAAAATACCTCATTATAATCAACTCCCTCTTTTTGAGCGTAGCCTTTAGCTACCAACCTTGCCTTGTAACGAACATCATTCTTTTCGGAGAAATCCTTCTTTCTTTGCAAATACCCATTTGCATCCAATTGCCTTCTTTCCCTTGATAGTGGCGCCGGTTTCACGTTTTGTTCTTCCGAAGAGATTGCATCTCTTCTTCCATTACACCTTTCCATTTCTCATTTTCCGAACTCGAGTAGCTTCAAAAAAGTGGATGGTACATCATCAACAACTGGAAGTGCATAAGCCACCATGTCAACAAATCGGGCAGGTTTCTTGATTTGTCGTTTGGGTCTTCCAATGGCAATTGGCTCTCGTTGTTGTTGAGGTTCTTGGGTTGGAACCTCCTCCTCATATTGCTCCTCTTCGTGACAGGAACATCGTAATTTGTTGGGCTCACAATTACGTGGTCAAACTCCACCGCCTGGTGTATACTCCACCCGCTCCTTAGTATCATCACCGCTTCCGGATTTACCTTATTCAACATGGCAGATTCATCAAAGGTAACATCCCTACTTACAATTGTCTTCTTTGCATCTAGACACCACAAACGGTATCCCTTCACTCCAAGCATTAAAGCCCATAAAGAGAGCTTTCTTTGCTCTTGGATCCAATTTTGATTCATTTATATGATAATATGCGGTAGAACCAAAAATATGCAAAGAATCATAATCGTGCAGGGTTTCCCGGACCATACCTCTAATGGAGTTTTTCCACCGATTGCGGATGATGGCAAACGATTAACAAGATGTTGAGCATATGTTATAGCCACCCAAAAAAACTTTCTGGCCTAACTCAAGATTAGACGAGATGCAACGAACTTTCTCCACAAGTGTCCTGCTCATACGCCCCGAAACTCCATTCTCGCGGTGTTTTTCGAATGTGAAGTGCCGAACAATGCCACATTCTTGGCATACCTTTTGGAAAGGATCACTCTTGTATTCTCCCCCATTGTCATCCGGAGAACTTTGATCTTTCTTCCCATCTGGTTTTCAACTTGAGCTTTCCATTTCAAAAAATCTCTAGCACTTCATCTTTCCTTTTCATGGTAAACACCCACACTCTTCCGGGAAAAATCATCAACAAAAGTAACAAAATAGTGTCTACCTCCAAGAGATGGAGTCTTGGCAGTCCCCACACGTCCGAGTGCACATAATCCAAAATACCCTTGGTATTATGAATGGCGGAGGCCAAACTTTTACTCGCTTGGTTTTCCCGCAACACAATGCTCACAAAATTCTAATTTGCAAGTCTTCGTACCTTTCAACAATTCTTGTTTTGCAAGAATTTGTAAGGATTTTTCACCAAAGATGTCCCAAACGCATATGCCATAGTTGTGTTGCATCTCTATCCTTCGTGTTCCTGGAAGTTGTTGCCGCCTGCTACCCCCACAAGCTGACTACCTTGATAGTAATACAAGTTATTCTTTCTCACACCCTTCAACATCACAAGTGCTCCCGATGTAGCTTTAAGAATTCCATCTCGTATCGTCACAACTAGACCTTTTGATTCTAAGGTCCCCAAAGAGATGAGATTCTTCTTCAAATTCGAACGCATCGAACCTCCTTCAAAATTCTTGTGGATCCATCATGCGTCTTCAATTTGATGAACCTATCCCAGTTGTTTTACATGTATTATCATTGCCCATGTAAACAACTCCACCATCGAAGTTCTTCAAAGTCAAAGAACCACTCCCGGATAGGAGACATATGGTAGGTGCAATTAATCCAAAATCCACTCGTCTTGAAGCGATGTTGAAGGTGATGCAACTAGAGAAATATCGGACTCCACATCACTTTTGCAATCTGCAACATTTGCATCTTGCGGAGCCTTACCTCTCTTTTTCAACTTTGGACGTCTTTCTTCCAGTGCCCTTTCTCATGACAAAAGCACACTCATCTTTGGCAATTCTTCCTTGCGACTTAGATCTTCCTCTTCTCCCCTTTGATTGGCTTTGACGGCCCCTTGCCACCAATGCTTCATCTGCCGTAACCGCTTTGGTTTTCAACTTATCCTGCTTTCTCAATTCTTGACTATATAAAGCGTAACATACAAACATCTAAAGTTACATTCTCCTTCCCATGAAGTAACGTCGTTTCCAAATGTTCAAATTCATCGGGAAGAGATGATAATAACATCAAAGCCAAATCTTCATCATCAAATTTTACATCTAAATTTAACAAGTCCGCAACCAACTGATTAAATTTAGTAATGTGTTCATTCATAGTAGTACCTGATCGATAATCAAATCGAACAGTCGTTTCTTCAAAAGGAGCTTATTCGACACCACTTTTTTCAGAAATTTATCCTCCAAAGCCTTCCACAACTTGTATGCTGAAATTTCATTTTTACAAGATATTTTTGCTCTCTGGACGAGCACGATCGAATTGTTCCGCAAGCCAAACGATTAATGATACCCCAATCCTTATCTTCCACATATTCCGGTTTATCTTCTTCAATGGCAATATCGAGACCTTGCTGAAAAAGGGAGTCCAAAACTTCCCCTTGCCACATCCCGAAATGACCAGGACCGACAAATATTTCTACCGCCAATTTCAAACTTGACATCGAAGTCCTCGACCATGTGGACGATGATGTCGACATCTTCGGTATTATATTTGATGTACTCTCGATTGCCATGACAAATTTAAATAATATTCAATAATATTACAAGCAAACAAACCAAGGACGAACCTTCGGCTCGATACCACTTGTTGGGAAATCGGGCAATTTCCCTCTAAATTTGAACTAACGAATTTCACCGATTCAGTAATTCCCGGGAAAGACTACAAAGTAGTCTCCTAGACAATTACCTTTCTAAGCAAGTTCCCGGGAAAGGCCGGAGAGGACACACTGGGTCCCACTTAAAACCCAGTCTCCTAGAGCCTAACTACTTACACAGTATATATTCGCAACCTAAAATACCCGACAAATAATATATTGAATATTAAACTACAACCGAAATATAATAACAATAAATGCGGAAATAAATAAAAGAGATAAGGAAAGAACACACCCGGAATTTTGATAACGGAGTTTGGCGAAATGTGCCTAATCTCCGAGCACCACCAAAATAGCTGCTTTTATTTATAGAGAGAAGATCTCAAATTTTTGGGATATAGGAATAGGAGGTGAGGGGCTCCTTTTATAGAACCCCAACACCTCCCTCAAAACAATGAGGAACCGATGTGGGATTTATTTTTTGCCAAATGTCAACATATGGCTATTCTTTTCATCCTTTCTTCATCTTTAATTCAAGAACCTTCTAATTAAATCATGGTATACATATAGTTTTCCCAAATCAAAATTCAAGAAAGACTATTTATATATACTGAAAGCGATAAGGAAGGGGAAAAAAAGATTCCTGCAGAAAACTTCAAAAACACTAAGAGAAACAGAAGAGATTTTCTACATATAAAAATGTTTTATAGGAGAAGATGAACACAACAATCAGAAGGTAAAAGCCCTTCAGAATAATAAAAGCGCTCCAGAATAATAGCGCATGTGGAACATGTTTTTAAAAACGTGACAAAATAAATTTCGCTTTTTGTTTTATTTTTATTTTTGGTTATTGTATTAAATTTTTATTGATACTTGAGTTGGCAGATTCTATCTTTTTTTGGGTACTGTTTTCCTATAATGGAAAGTTCCTTTCTGTCGAAACATATGAAATTTTTAGGTTAGTTATGCCTTATTTTCAATGAATGGAGAGAAGCTATTGTTGTCATGTGAAGTAAACTAAGATGTTATTTTTGTTAGGTAATAAAAGCTATTGTGATTTGGTTCGAGTTGCTTGAATTTGAGAGTTGTATTAGCAGTGTTTTATTCTAACTCTTACAATTACGATATCTTTTTAATTTATATAATTATTTAAATATTTAAGTTTTATAATTTTACAATGTAATCTACTATTTAAAAATTAATAAAAATAAGATATATGTGTATCTAATGAGATTATAATTTTTATTTTTTAAAAAATTAATAAATATTGATGGGATAAAAGCCATTTTTATGTTAATTAAATTTATATATATCTTAATTTTATGAGTATTTTAAATAATATATTAAAAAATATTTTAACAGATTTTGCACCTAATTTTAGGTGTTTAAAAATATCTCAAAATATTATACTAGTTGTTTATTGTAAATTCAAATAATTTATTTGGTTCACATTATAGTTTTAAAGATATTAATCGATTAAAAGACTTAATTAACTAAAAATGTTCACTTACCAAAAAAAAAAAAAAAAAAAAATTAACTAAAAATGTAGTTATGCTTTTCATAAAAAAACATGTAGTTATGGATAAAATTAGTGAATTATCTTATATATATATATTAATGTTAAAAGTATATTAATATTGAAATTCTCAATTTATTTTTTGAAAAGAATTAATACATTTTATTAGAAATAATAATAAATATATTTTGTAAAAATAATAACATGTGAATCTACCTAAATCTAATATTTTTTATTTTTTTCAAAAAAAAAAAAATTATAATAACTTAACACCTAAAAGTTAATTTAAAAAAAGAAAGACTTTAAAATTAAAATAATAGACCGAGAAAAAGGCAATTATACATATTGGAAGTTTCTATTTTGTAAGATGGTGCTGTATTTTGACATGTGATATAATGGGATTAAATAGGAACTAATCAATCTTGATTTATCATATAAATTGTCTTGCTTTTTTTTTTTTTTTTTTTTTTTTTTTTCCCGAAATTAAAGAAATAAGAATTAAGGTACGAATCATAACTCAGTCAGTTGATAGTTATCTCCCTTATTACATTGAGATCATGAGTTTAAGTCACAATAAAATTTAGAATTTTTCAAAAAAAAGGAATTAAAGTAGGAAAGAAACGGCTGAAGAAATATTGAATAAAATGATTATACTGAAATTTGAATACTCAATTACTTATAACAATTCATTATTAAATGTACAAAAAAAAATTTAAAATTGAAATTATTTTATTTAAAATAAATAATCAGTAAAAAATATTTATTTTGTATATTTACACATTCTTACAATTATATATTATTATTGTAAACCCACATTAATAGATGTATACATTTCACAAATTTCACGAATCTTCTCGAATAGTTTAAGAAGTTCAAATTTTTAAATTTCAAAAATTAACGATTACTTAAGAAATCCAGAAGGTATTTAATAATTACAAAACATACACAATAACTTTAGAATAAATTTTTATAAATATCTAACTAACAAAATTTATAATTATCTAACAAACTCTATTATTATAATGTTAATATGTTTCAAATATTTATTATCTTTAATCTTTTTTCTTTTTCTTTTTTTGAGGTGGTATCTCAAGTCCTTTCGGCGTAGACTAATCCATCCAAGAAGGCCCAACAGTGCGGGTATTCCTGCACTTGCGAATATATCTCGAACTGTGGAACCCCGGTAAAGTTTAAACCCTTAACCTCTTGACAAACCAAGAGATAAGGGAGAAACTCCTAGACCAAGTGGCCAGGAGATATTTGAACGGTTGAGGGAGAGACTCCTAGACCATTAGGCCAGGAGAGGAACTCCATTATCTTTAATCTTTATTTTTATATAATTTGTTTTAATTATATTAAAATTTTTAATAAATAACTTATATTTTAATACATTTTAGACTGACTCATCTTATATTTTTTTGTCTTTAAACTATTTCTCTTGATAATGATTTACGCCTTAATCAAAAATAAATAAATAAAGAACTAATTAGACATGCAAATTATCATGTTTAATTTCTAAATTATTTAAATTTTTATGATAAATATTTAATCTTTTTCTAATTTTTTTTTTTGTGATTAAATTACTCAAATAGTACAACAGATTATCAAACTCCTTTTATTTAACTTAATATAATGATCAATTTTTAGACAAAAACTTGTTAAGAGTTACATCAAATGTTATCATTTTTTAATTGTAAGATATAAGTAAGATGATGAAGAGCCTTGATTTAAGTGAAGTCGCGGTTCAAATTTGTACTTAAAACTTATGTAACTATTTAAAACTTGAGATAACAATTTAATTTTTGCAATAGACATATTCTTCTCGAACAAAGATTAATTAATAAGAAAGTAGAAAATAAGTCATCAAACTATCATTCATCAAATGAGATATCGCACGTATTCTCAATTTCTATCATAAATTTGTAATCTCATTAAACAATGTTATCTAGTATTAAATTCAAAAATTAACTTTCAATTAATAATTTTCCACTATTATTGCAAATTTCTACCATGAAAAAGGTTATAATTAATTATTAATTTACAAACTAATACTCATAATTTTATAAAATTTTCAATTAAATGTTCATCAAAAGATGGAAATAACTAATCCTACTTCTAAATATTTACTATAAAATAACAAGTTCTCGTTGGTTTAAGTAAAAAGAAATTTAGCCTTTTTTAAAATAAGGTTCATAAATAATATTGGAAGAATTTCGTCCCTCAAAAAAAAAATTTAATTTAAAATGGTTATCAATTATCAGAATATGTATATATATATATGTATATATATATATATATATGAAGAAGAGGCATGTGAAGTTGGTCTGAATGGTATATCTATTCCCGTATTCACATGGGAAGGTGAAGGGGGGCATTTCAGTAAAAGCCATGTGATAAGAAAAAAAAAAAAAAAGAAAAAGAAAGATTGGTTTTGGTGAAGTGACGTTGGAATTGCAGTTTAAAAACGAAGCAAATATCAACATCGAATGACTTGTTCGCATATGCTTCTTTCTCCCTACTTTGCAAAGCCATGCAAGAAAAATGTAATATTTCCTTTTCTGGAAGCACCACATATTTTTAAAATCAAACTCACATTTCCTTTGTTTCTTCTTCCAAATAAATTATATGGCTGCCCTCACTTCCACCCAAAATTGCCTTCTTAAACTTGGCAATCTATCTATATTCCCGTATTAAAAAAATATCACTACTTCACAATAATATTTAGGTTGATATTTAATATCTTTTATATATATATATATAGTGATCAAAATGAGTATCATAAATTTAAATATTCAAATAAAAAAAATTTAGATAAAGAAATTAAAACCCTTATATATATATATATATTTAAATTTTAAAATTAGATGATCCTTTTTAAAAAGTAATTAATTAGTCGTTATAAACATTTTCAATGATCAAATTTATCAAATATTTCCTTAAATTAAAGTATTTTTAACTTTTTAAATTTAACCTTTTAATATTGCGTAGTCATATTGGTTTCCGACTAATCAAAAATTCAGTGACTAATTTTTAGGTGAAAATTCTCTCTAAAACTTATTTACGTTATTTTAAAAGAATCAAACTCATTACATTTAGATTAATTGATAGTCGATAATTATTAGAATATAATTAACACGTTTTAAAAGTTTTTTTTTTTTTTTTTGATGGACAGTTTTTCTTTTAGTCTTTGTCAGGTACCATCATATAGTGGTTGTTTTTATCAAAAGATGTTGAGGGACCTTATAATTATAAATGCAATAGTTTGAATACTAACCGTGCAAGTTTTTCCACGTGATCGAAAAATAAAATTATAACCAGCAATTTTT